>JAANYP010005250.1:0-154770 GCA_020465985.1 Centrapalus pauciflorus
TATATATATATATATAGGGTCAGGTTCTATGGGGCACCATATGCATCGGGAACCAAAAAAAGAACCAACCACAGCCTTTAGATTAAATGATCATTGATGCATCACGTGATGCATGTATTTGGTATGCATAGGGGTATTTTGGGAAGAATAAATATAGCTAGTCAAAGAAAATTTAATTTTATATTAATTACATATTCAATCAATACCTAAACAATAAATGCTAATTAATATTAATTGATACACTTCCAAAATTACAAAATCTAAACAAATTCAAAAAAAAGATTTGATGTCCATGCATCTAATATTCATCCTTCAATTCGTGATGCATCTTGGTTCTTCATCCTCATTTTTTGTCATATTCAACATCTTCTTCATCCCACCATCAAGCATCATCAAAACGGTGATGCATCTTCATGGGATTTATCTTCAAAACACGATGCATCTTCATTTGATTCAACAAAAATCACGATGAATCTTCATTTGATTCATAAAAAACACGATGCATATTCATCATATTGCATCTCGGCCATAAAAAACACGATGCATCTTCATTCGTAATGCAAATTCATTTGATTTATCTTCAAACATGATGCATCTCCGTTGGATTCATCAAAAATCATAATGCATCAGATTCGTCTTCCATAAACATCGGATAAACACGATTAATCTTTCAAAAAATTTCATAAAGAAAATGCATAAAAAAACAACTATACCTTTAAACGATATCGTTCCATCATCATCATTGCGAAATCATCATCATCATCATTAAAATGGCACCATGAACCGACTGCTATGCATGGGGCGGTGGCCGCCAACTTTAGAGAGATGGGTTGGCGGCCACCGAGAGAGGGGGTGGTGGTCGCCGGCTTTAGAGAAAGGAGGAGAGAGATAAGGGTGATCGTCATTTTCATCAAACTGCACCGTGAACCGGCTGCTATGCATGGGTGGTGGTCGCCGACTTTAGATAGAGGGGTGGCAATGGGGTGGTGGCCGCCGGGAGAGGGGTGGTGGCCAGCCGCCGGATTTAGAGAGAGGGGGAGAGAGATAAAGGTGAGGGAGAGAATGTGGGAGAGAAAAATGGAATGTTTGTTTGTTAATTTAATGATTTAATTACCTAAACTAATTCCTTCTATTTTAAATTTTTCTAAAATATATTTTAATTATAATTAAATATAAATTACAAGTTTAGCATTCCTAAAACGCCCTTAATGCATTTTTGGTTCCCATTTGGTTCCCGATGCATATGGTGCCCCATAGAACCTCAATATATATATATATATATATATATATATATATATATATATATATATATATATATATATATATATATGTGTGTGTGTGTGTGTGTGTGTGTGTGTGTGTGTGTATTACCTAAGCCCAACCCAATTAAATTGGAGAAAGCCCAACACAAATCTAAACATAACCTAACTCTAAAATAAAATATTATATAAATAAATAAAAACAACAAAAAAGAAAAAAACAAAACCCTTTTCTCTCAATCTCTCTTCTCTCTCTCAGTGGTGCAAACCAAAGAAAGAAAACCCACAATGGCCTCCTCAACCTAAAAGCAAGTCGCCGCCGCCCAGGGGAGTTCCGGCACTGACGACTCCTCCACACAACAACCACAAACCTTACTCTCATTTCTCCCTCTCAATGGACTGAAATAGAAAGAAAGGGACCGACAGAGCAGTGTAGCGGCGCCGCTGCTGCCGCCGTGCGGTCGCCGGCCAAACACCACCCAACACACACCGCTCTTAACTCTCTCCTCTCTCTCGATGGAAACAAACAGAAAAAGGAAGAGGGCAAGACAGAGCCGCCGCCGGTGGACAAAACAGAGGAGGGCGGTCGCCACCGGAGGGTGTGCCGCCGCTGCCGCTGCCGCCGCTTACCTCCGTCTCTGGTCGAATCTCACACCACTCACACAAATCAATTTTACTCTCTATTTGCTATTTTGAATTAATTTTATGTAAGTTTTCAAATCAGTATGTGAAACCTCATGAAATCTCCAATAGAGCTCTTCTTCTTTAGCTTTTAACTCAAACAAAAATGATAATAATGAATCAATATTCGTTAGTTGTTCATTTACAGATTTGATAATTTTTTTATTTTTAGACACATTTTATGCAATCTAATTTTACTCTAAATATACATACGAAAATTTAAATTTATTTGGGTTTATAGATATTACCTCAAAATTAACAATGATAATGTTGGTTTGGTGATGATGATGATGCCTGTTGCTCCAAATCTTAAATTTGCAGCCCAAAAATTCAAGTTCTATAATGTATGTGTGTGTGGGTTTGAGATGAAGAATCTGTTAGGGTTTTATACATACATACATACATACATACATACATACATACATACATACATACATATATATATATATAGACGAGGGATCATTTGTGAACAAGATAACTGGTGCAAACGGTGTGCACCAATGTAATTCTGCCAAATCACAATGAGATAAATAATTATGTTTTTTTTTAAATTCCGGTTGAGGGCATCACTGCAATTAGCAAAATATTATTAATCTTATTTTGTTTTTTCTGCAGGTCTGTTTCCTAATTTGTAGGAACAGACCCCTGTATACGTTAGTAACTGCGTTTTTTGGTTTCCTTCATTTGCTGCATCCGATCTCCATCATCCAGTCACTTTTGCTGTTTCCAATCTGGTGTTCTTCGTCAACCTACAAGTTTGTTTCTGTTTTTGCAGTTCCCTTTATTATTTTGTACGATCCTCACTTTGGTTTCGGTATATTTTACGGTTTTCGGTGTTCCTTCACTCGCTGCATTGTCTCTGCTTACTCTAGTTTTATATGGCCATATTACTCTGCCTGCTTCGTTAGTGCACAAATTTGTGTCTGTGATTCTTTGTATTCGGCATTATGCCTTCTGCGCCAACAGTCTCTGTTTTTTCCGTTTGGTTCTAATCTGTCGTTTCTAATTAATGTACTAATATCTTGTACTTTCTATTGCAGCCACTACCAACATCAAAACAACTTCTTTTTGCATTGTAATTTCATTGATCAAGTACTTATAACCAACACGATGCCTTCCTCAAAGTCTTGTTTTTCTATTTGTGTTTATAATTATTTGTTCAGTTGCGTTGTATGCATGCATAACGTACTATCCATTGGTTTATTTTCCTCTTTTGTTGTTGTGGATTCAAAGTCCACTGTGTAGTGTGGCTGGGATTTCCATTCCAGGTAATATACACACTTCTTCCTGGCCATTCATAACCCATACACTAGATCCCTATGAAATATTGACGCATCAATAAAGGGTTGTAGTATGCATTTAATTCTAACATTGACACACCTTTTTACTACCAGCATCCCTTTTTTATATAGTCTAATTTTATCATCACACAAATTAACATGTTGCAGTTACTGGAAGTATTGTTATTAATACGCATATTATCACCTATATTACTGTCCAGTTTGGCCTACTTACTCTCTCATTTTATTCAATTCAAATTCCAAATTACACTTGCAGTTGTTGAGTTCCATGATTTCCAGTTGACGTATTGTTCCCGTTTATCTATAAACCTCGTATTTAAATGATTTACTCTCTTTATGTTGGTGCTATATTATTGTCACTGTCCCACTTTAATAACTTAATTCTACTAAAGAATGAAGCTATTTTAACATCTATTTGCCTTACCTGTTATCTGATGCACTTGTTGTAAATAAGATCTCTTTTTCCTTTTAAATTTCTGAAGGTCTTAACCAAAAACTGAATATATGCAGGTTTATCAATTGGTTAGTTTTCCCGTAAGGATTCCTATGAGTTTCATACTGGTGAGCATAGTTAACATTTAGATTTATATGGAACTTTTCTTAACCTTACTTAGATTATCTTCAATAATGCTGATGCATAACTGTTTGAAGAGTATGTTCCTTCTACCGATGTTGATTCTAGCAGTCTCGATGATTCGAGTGACTCTCTAGGTGATTATGATGATGTAGAATTAGAAACCAAAGGTTTGTTCTTCATGATGGTTACTGTCTTTAATGCTTCTGTTTATGTACCTTATGTTTCAATAGTTAATGCAAATACATTATTCAATGTGATCTTGATGATAAGGAACATTGTAAAGGCGGGCAATATTGTTTTGATTCAGATGCTTCAGAAGGATATTGTAGTGATGATTTCGCGTTTTGTGAGTCACATTTACCGTATACTTAATCATTGCTTCAATACACTTGTATCTTTTACTTTCATTATCTTCTTGACCATCTTGTATGTGTTTCATAGATGACAACAATGAAGACACTCCAGAAACAACTTATAATAATGACAACGTCTCTTCACGTGAGTGCCTTATCCTCGGCTACTCTTCCTCGTATTTACCCTTTCGAAGTTTTCATGCGTTGTTATTCTATTTTTTTAGCTACCCATGATGTCGCATCCAAAGTATCTCACATATTTGTATCTACGATCACATCGCCCATTGGAGAACAATTTTGGATACCACAATCACCAAATAAGCCAGTTATTGGAAATGTGTATCAAACTTTGGACGAAGGGGTTGCGTTATACAAGAAATATGCTACGGAATCTGGGTTTGAAGTGCGTGTTTCCACCTCTAGAGTCGTTAAAGATATGGTAGTGCACAAATACTATGTTTGCAACAAACAGGGAATGAACCCCAAGGTGATTGAAAGTGCGCATAATGTGGCACCAAGAAGCTCAAAAAATCTACGGAAACATATCAGTGGACGGACCAATTGCCCAGCTTTTATTTGCTTTCATATAGGCTCCAAAAGATCATATACCGTTGACATGTTTGAGGACAGACACAACCATATGTTTGTTCAACCTGAAGACATGCATTTGTTGAAGTCAAATCGAAGCATCAAATTTACCCATCGCGCCTTAGTTCACAACCTTTCCAACTATAACCTCGGTCCAACAAAAGTCATCATATATCATCCCAAATGGCCGGTGGTTCGTCCAAAGTTGGTGCCTCTGCCACTGACTTTAAAAATTTTAAAAGGGATATCTTCAAGTACATTGATGATGACGATGCCCAAATGCTAGTTCAAAAACTGATGTACAAAAAAACGTGTGTTCATGATTTCTCTTTTGCCTATTCTTGTTCTGGAAATGGTGTATTGTCATCCGTATTCTGGGCTGATGATGTATCTAAACGAAATTATATTGCATTTGGTGATATTATGTCATTTGATGCCACTTTTCGGATTAACAAGTAAGAACCTCCCTACCATGTAAGTTGTGTTTATTACTTTTGTTTGTAACTCTTCTTAACTATTATCATGTGTCTCCTTTTTATAGATACAACATAGTGTTTGTACCTTTTACGGGTATTGACAATCATCGTAAATGCGTCACTTTTGGTGTCTGGTTGCTGTCAACCGAATCGGTAGACTCCTATACTTGGCTTTTAAGAGCTTTTTGGATTCCTTTGGTAAACCACCCCATGTTGTTGTCACTGATCAAGATCCCTCCATGAAAATTTCCATTAAAGATGTTTTTCCAAAGTCTCGCCATCGCCTTTGCATGTGGCACATTATGGGCAAGCTTTCTAGTCAGGTAACTGCTTATAATTGGTTCATATTTCACACATGCTTACTTTATTACTAATTTTATCCATTGCATTTCACTTTATTCTTCTAGGTCGGTCCCAAAATATGTCAAGAAACTAACTTTAGGAAACGCCTTCACAGCTTAGTATGGGATGAACACATAGAATCATATGCATTTCAACGTAATTGGAAACGAATTATTAAAGAGTTTGGGTTGGAAAAAAACTGGTGGTTGGTTAAATTATACAACATACGCCGATCGTGGATTCCGGCTTTTTTCCGTGATACGTATATGTCCGGTTTGATGCGCACCACATCTCGCTCCGAGAGTGAAAATAGGTTCTTCCAGCAACTGATGAACAATGATCTCACGCTTTTAGAATTATATAGCCGCTTTGAGACTGCTATGGAGTTCCAGCGTTCCAAACAACGCCTTAATGATCTGAATTCATCAACCAAACATATTTCTCTTCTAACAAAGGTTGCCTTTGAGAAGCAAGCGTCTGATCACCCTTACAATGTTTTCGAAAGTTCAGAATGAAATTGAGGCATCGGTTACCAATTGTGTTTGTGTTACTTCTTCAACGGTTGATGACATTACAACATACGTTGTTAGACATATCACTCAAACTTCAGCCACTTCTTCTGAATATCAGGTATTTGTACATAACTTTCCCCTTTTCTATCTATTTACTCTGTCTTTCATTTGTCTGCAATTTTTTAAATATCGTATTTTAGTTAATTATGTATTACCCTTACGTATACTAAATCTCAAATTCTGTGTGTTCCTCATTTAAGGTCTAGCTCAAACGAGATACTACCTCTGTTTCATGTTCATGCAAACTCTTTCAAAGGAAAGGGTATTTATGCTCCCATTGCTTTTATGTACTTAGGGTGAATTGTTTGCAATGCATCCCGGCGAAATACATTTTAAAGAGATGGTCGAAGGGTATTGTATCAAATCTTATGCAATCCAACCATCATAGCAATGCATCTAACGCTTCTGAATCTTTCCAAGATGTTGTTCGTGATATAACAAAGACCTTTGATGATCACCTAAATCTAGTTGTTGGAAACGATGGTTCTGAAAATGTTTCGGGACGAGCATAAAGCATTTTTACAACAGTTTCATGATCGGTTTAAAGATAAGTTGGTCCCTTTATCTACTCAACAAACGATTGAGAAGCTACTTGAAACAGAAAAGCCCCGTGAAATAACTATTCACGTCACGTAAGGCATCAGAAACAAAGGTTGTGGATCTCGAAAACGAATGGTTGGGACGGCTAAGGCTAAACCCAAAGCAAAGAAATGTGAACGCTTGTGTCACATGTGCAATAAACATGTTTTCCATGACTCTAGAAATTGTCCCGATAAACCCCCCAATTGATATGTGTCCCCTCTTTGTTTTTAATTGTTTTTATTACCTTTGTTCCAGCAAATGCTTAGAATCATGGCATGTTGCGTTGTGTATACTTTTGTGTTTGTAACTCTGTATTTTGTTTGCTTTCATACTGCCTTTTAAATGCTTTATTATCCAGCTTTATTTCTTGGCAACTTATCGCTGCACCGCATTTTTCGTCCTATTTTCAAAGAATAGATCCGCTCATCTTAACATGGATTTTTTTCCCATGTTACACTTAGTGATTTTCTTATATATTTCATTTTCCCAAAACAACACAAATCTGGCTTTACTAATGTTTGAAATAAAGTATGTTAAATCCAAAATTTAATTGCCACACAATGGTCGTTGTCAAATTATTTGCTTTTAGCCGATGATTTTCATATATATTTCTTTTTTCCAAATAAACACAAACCCGTATTCACTAATGACGTTGCTGCACCATCCAACTCTTTGGCACTGAGTGTCTAACAAATTTACAGCTTTAATAGAAGATGAAATACTTTGCTCGCAAAGTTTATTTGTTTACTTCTCATGCTTGAACTTCGAATACCTTAAAAAAATTTGCCATGTTCATTGAATACTTAACATATGAACTTAAAACATTAACTAATTGCCACAGCATCATACCCATTTGGTTTTCTATGTTTGCGAAAGTAGATGAACCGCATATACATTTGGCATACACCATCTAACAAAGCGTGCACTTAAAAATATATCCACATCATAATAATTCTAAAAACAACAATCATTTGGGACACAAATTTTACAAACATCTTATTTGGCACATACCATTTCAACTATCTATGGTTAACTAATTAACTTGACATTTACCTACTTCGTGTTTACTTTTAATGTGTCAAGCAGTATTTGCATACCCCTCTGTGATTCCAACTACAAAGCATATCACCACATTCAAAACAATATGACTACTACTTAGCACATCATTATCACAAGTTCTTATCAATTTTCAAAATCTTTTAAAATTAGTTTATACTTAAAGTGACCGTGGCTCTACTTTTATCAATATGTTAGCAAAATTTTAACCGAACCAATTGTTTGGGTATTTCATGCTTCTGCAATTACAATCATCGGTCATTTACTTCAAATACCATAATCATTGCTTCGATACTAGTATCTACATATTGATATTGAAATCAAACCATATGAATGCATCACTATAAGCATTCTTACATATCACCCTTTTTTTTGTTTTCTGCACACCAAAACGTCTTTCTTTGACAGTCACAAAAACCAGCAATTGTTACTAGATTATCCATTACATTCATAAATCCAAACACACAAAACCTTACTTCAAACCTTGCCTACCGAGACGCCTTCCAATACTTCTCCAAAAACAGATACGTTCACCGCCATCTTCACACCCCACATCCTATGCAGTCATGAAATCCAAAAAAAAAAAAAAAAAACATCCTTACCGTATGGGACCTAGCAGCAAGCTCATTCGCTTCACCATGTATTTTACGCATAAACTTCCAATCTTCTTCAAACGCATTCTCCAGCATCTCAGTTAGCTTTTCAAATCTACCACCTCCTTCAGCTTCGGTTTCTTCCAGCAGTCGTTTCTTTTCTTTCCACTTCAGATCAAACGCAACACATGCTTCCCGAAGCCTCTTCGCCTGCTTCTCATCTTCTGTCGCTTGTTCTTCCAAAAAGGATCTCAACAATTTTTTTGTCTGTAATCCTTTTCATTCATCTCCACTATTCTAGCAATGTGCCCCATGTTTGCAGAATTTTTTTTGTTTCAGAAACAGAAACGATGGAACCGAGATGAAGAAAGCAATACAGAGACTGCCTTTGCCCCTGCATATGAGCTTGTATTTATAGGCAGCCACTTTCAACCTTTTCATCCGATTTTTTGCATTCCACCTTTATGATAACCATTAAAGTCTCATTAAAGTCGGTCATTAATAATCCCACCAAACCTCCTAGCAAGTAGCACCTACGACCTCTTCCCTTATCCGAATTACTTAATGCATTAATATTTGCCATTGACTTTCAACCTTTGATACGGTGTACACACATTTACATCCTCTTTTAAATGAAAAGCTTAAGAAATAGTCTACCCATACATTATAGTCTATTATATGCATATTTTGTAGACACTTTAATTACCATAAATTAAAATTACTTAAAGGGTTAATATTGAAAATACTCCACCAACTTTCATTCAATTATTTATTAAATCCCTGAAATTTTTCCCGAGTATTTAAGTCCGTAAACAAAGTTTGCCTTATTTACAACTATATATTAACAAGTAAACCAATTAGTTACTCGAATAATTTATTATTAAAGAAACTAACTCGCTTTCCAAATTTTCAAGATTACATCAATGGACTTTCTTTTTTCTTGTTTGGGTCACTGTACCGTTTACTAGTTAATGACCTGCTAAGCATGTCAAATTTATAGCTTTGAATAATACAAAAACTGTCTAGGGACTTATATATTCGGAAAAAAATACAGTGACTTAATCGATTCACTCACAAAAATTTGTAGGGTTTCTCCAATATCTATATCTATCTATTCTATTATAAGAGTAACAAGATGCCACATGGTACTTAGATAAAGCACCACTTGGCTTCGCATATAACTAACACGTGTACCTTGTAATTCTTTTTCAAAAAATTTTAAAATTTTCTTTTCCATTTAATTACTTCAAAAATGTTGACCGGGCTCCATATGCAAATTTTTTTCTTCCTTTTCGATCGGTGGAAGAAGTTGCTTTTTATCATGTGTCCCTTGCAATTCTTTTTCAAAAAATTTAAAACTTTTTTTTTTCATTTAATTATTTGAAAATTTTGACCAGCGTCCATATGCGTTGAAGAAGTTTACGCTTTGACCTCCATCTCCTCCGTATGCTACTGGGTTTATCCTCCTCTCCATATTCAAAATTTTTTTTCCATTTAATTAGTTTATCAATTTACGCTTTATCCTCCCTCTCCATGTGCGAAATTTGAACCTAGGGTTTCGATTTGTATCCTTATGCTACTGGGTTTATCCTCCTCTCCATATTCAATTTTTTTTCCATTTAATTAGTTTATCAATTTACGGTTTATCCTCCCTCTCCATGTGCGAAATTTGAACCTAGGGTTTCGATTTGTATCCTTATGCTACTGGGTTTATCCTCCTCTCCATATTCAAATTCGATTTCCATTTAATTAGTTTATCAATTTACGATTTACCTCCCTCTCCATGTGCGAAATTTGAACCTAGGGTTTCGATTTGTATCCTTATCAGCTTATGCATTTGAAGATAATCAAAAATGTAAGTTTTAAATTTTATCAATTTCAAATTTATATTCCAATTCAAAATTGAATCCCTGCATATCAGGATAAATTGCGTACATGGGTATGCTTCATTACTCTTATAAATCATTGTAGGCTGAACGTGATTACTTCATATGCTTCTCCAAAATCGAAACTTTTGATATTTATTTCTTAATTTTCTGCTTATTTGTCAATGGATTCCCAAATAACATTGATTGATGATCTTGATGTTATGAAGGATTCATTTTTTATCAAAGTTCGTGTTATCCGGCTGTGGAAGCTTCATGTCTTCAAGAATCCCAGCGAAACATATGCAGTTGAAATGATCCTAATTGATGAACATGTTTGTTATTATTAACTATTTTGTTTCATATAAAAACTGGGAAAAAAAGGTTGAACTAGATAATAAACACTTCAAAAACCTCCATGATCTTACAATTCTTCAATATAGCATCTGCAGCATTTAGCCCCTTTTATACTACTTTGTTTCATATGATTTCCGGCAAAAATAATTAATAAAAGCAGCAGATGTAGACTGTTTGTTCCAACAAATATTTTTGTTTGCTACCAACTACAAGATTTATGCATTCCAAGTATTTGATTCCAGCCATTGATCAAAATTCTTAAGGTTAATATATTTCAAAAGCAGATTAATCTGTAATGCTATAAAACAGTTAAAATTCTTAAGGTTAATATATTTCAAAATTCAGAGAAGACAATTTCCGCTTGTCGTATGCTTTGCTATGACGATAAATAAAAGCCAAGGACAATTACTATCGAAGGTTGGTTTGTTTATCAAGGACCCGGTTTTCAGTCATGGTCAGCTATATGTTGCCCTATCTAGAGTTAAAAGTAGAGAATGTTTAAAACTTTTAATTTTAGACAAGAAAGGTAGAGTTAGCAGCAAAACGACCAATGTTGTTTATAAGGAAGTATTTTCTGGTTTTTGATTTGAAACTATGTATCTATTTTTTTTAATTTAAATCTTGTAATTATTTTATATTTTTTTATATGTATATATATGTTAATTAATAAGATTAGCCCGTGTAGTACACGGGTAATAACCTAGTATACTATTAAAATAGTAAATATACTCAATTTGATGAAGCCACGTGTCATCAACATGAATCGATACGTGGTATTTATAGGTTTTAATAATAATCAAGAATTTTAAATTATATCTATCCGAATCTAATATAATCTAATTTTGAATTCAAATCAAATCAATTAAAATCTAATACTCTACTAACTAATTAAATATAATATAATGTTATAAAATTTTTAAAAAATTTAATAAAATAATTACTATTCATATATATCTACAAATGTATAAAATTAATCGGTCATAATAAATAATAATATCATTCTTATATACTTTTTGTTAAAAAAAAATAATATTTATACATTTACCTTTTACTTGATTATACTTTATACATATTAAAAATATCTGCGTAATACGCGGGTAATAAACTAGTTAACTCTAACGTAAAACATACTTGGATAATTTTCCCTTTTAACCAAAAAACTATGCGACTAATATTATCATTTAATATGTCCTATTATTGTTATATACTCTAAATGTATACTAATATCCGTCCTTCAATATTTTTTGGACTCTTATTCCATTATATAGTAATTAATACCCTTCTTGAGTATCATATCTTGATTGATTTGAGTTGCATTTCAAACGACTTTAGGCTATTTTGGATTGCTATAATCTATTTTAAACTATTACTTTTAAGAATTATATTTTTCACCTGTCGTTTCATTATTATGCCACACGCCTTCACAAAAATTGCATACACTCACATTTTTATTAGTATTATAAGACACATTCATACCTACTAATGCCTCTTTAAAAAGACACATACAATGCATCAGCATTAACTCATCACCACTGTTAAGTTTGGTGCTCTCAAGTTACATACCCTGTTTTTAAAACAATAGTTTGAACAATACTGTACTAAATTAAGGCTTTCATGAGGTCACTTCCAATTACATAGGCCTCACTTAACCTAACAACACCCCAAACGTTCTCATTTTTTTTGTTGTATGTTTCCAATCCTTCGTTTGATGCAGCAACAGACATCAATAATTCCTTTAAACTTAAAACCAAATACCACTGTTATGCATGCAAATAACAATACTAAACATCGCATTATGGTAGTCTAAGTTACGTAACACTTAAAATATAACTCATAAAACCAAGCTGTCTTGCTAAAATAAATTTAACCCAAACTGTTTTATCTTTCAGTCTCTCGACCTTTATCTTCACTTATTCCTTCTTGCATGTCGTTCGATTCCTTCCTCTTTAAGTTTTTCCCTTGTTGCACCATCCAGTCGCATGTATGCCATTGTTTCCTCGATGACCCTTTTTTTCATTGTATTCTCTTCATTTAGCAATATCTTGCTCACATATTTCCACTGAAGGTCAATTAATTGTTGTTTTTGTTCCTTACCTTCAACCGTTAACCCAGCGTCCCAATGTTGCACGTTTTCCCCCTTTAAGGTTTCCAAATGTCTCATTGCAAAAATACCACAGTCTATCGTGTTTCTTTGTGTCTGTCATTTCATTTGAAGCCTCCTTGGTTCTTTGCCTACAATACGTATCGCACTCGGATGCTTGACTTCTTTAAGATACCGAACAGAACATTCACTCTGCCAATAATAATAAACCACAACATATTTACTTCCTTGTGCACTTCAAACATGTTAATCTAATTCAAACTAACTTACCAATAAGTTTGGCTGATTCCCATATTTTAAAACTGAACATGCCGGTAACACCGCTTCGTCGATAATGTATATGTTGTTTGATTTTTGATCAAAACCAACAATGTAGTAAAATGACTGCAAATGGATAGTGAAACATACTTGTTCAACATAAAACCGTGTTATCACTTACTCTAATGCAACTGGTAATTAGAATACATACATAATAATAATCCAATACGTTACTAATTTGTAAGTGGTATATATACATACGAGTTGTTCATCTTTCAGCGTGTTCGGCTTCTCATAGAATTCAAGATCACACTCCAATCTATCTTTAAACTATTGGTAAAGTTGGTCCGCTGATGTCGCTTCACCCATCATTTCTTCTGTCTGCACATTAACAAGTATCAGTTTCACACCCTTTGGTTATATTCATATCTAAACATATTAATACACATACTTACAAATACATATTGCGTTATAAATATCCGATGAATCGATGAATTGCTTCTGAACCTTTCTTCTGCGGTAAGTATAGTCATCCAAGTGTTCATCACTTCGGGCTCAACCTTAATACCAGGTCGTAGGGATTCAACCGCACTCCTCTTGCATATGTCTCCTTTATCAGTTTGATAAACGATGTCTCTGATAAACAATAAAACATCTGTTATAGTTTAATACATTTACATATATGTTACAGCTAAATCTTAAATATACGACAATTACATTTTTACCTCTTCAATCCGGTTATTGCAAACATGTACTCTGATACCCTTCGTTCATTCGTTGTTAATTTCTCTGTCAATGAAACAACACGTTTCACATATGGCGACCTCATTATATTTGGTAGCTTCACCACCCGTGTCGGTCGCGATGGCTTCACTGCAGTCGATGCTTCTCTGCTTGTTATTACACTCTTCCCCACTGCATCTTTCTTACCTATAATCAAAGATGTACTTTTGCTTCTACAATCCTTTTTACTGTTCTCATCGATGTCAAAGTTTTCCTCTTCTGGCAGATGGAGGTCGAACGATGGCATGTAATCAGATGCGTCAAAATTTATAGATCTTATAGGCACCGGTGAACTATATTCATGTTGGCTCCCAACTGGTAACTTCCCCTTCTCAAGTCGCTGCACTTCTTCAATAAGTTCCTCATCTGTTAACCATTCCGGTGACATGCGTGCGGCATTTGTATTCATCGGGGTCTTGTATTTGCTACCACATCCCATGCCCTTGTTTCTTTCATATGCACTAAGTAACTTCTCTTCAACTCTATACTTAATACCTTTTATCTCCTCATCGCCAGGGAATTGTTCCAAAGCCTCTTTTAGCTCTTGTTCTAAATCTGAATATATGTCCCATAACAGCTCCTCACTAATTCCTATTCGTGTTCGTTTCAGCTGCAATTTCACCAAACAAAGAAATTTAGTTATTGCCAACTTTTATTGCTTATCATACCTAACTACAACCTTGTTTACTCAGTCACATACCCACTAATCTGACCTCTTTCTCAGTCAACCTGACAGCAGTATCCATTTATTCACTACTCTCAATATCTTCATCCGTGCTATCCATGTATGGAGTTTGAAACCTAGAACTTGACTCACCCATCTCCAATCTCTCTGTTCTCATTAATTACCATAATGCTTATTCATTTTGTATATTCATATAATCGTAACACACTATTTAACAATACTGTAGTATACGCCAAAAAAAAATAATACTTACTTGTATTCATTCCATAGTCGTCGCCTTCATCAACTACGTGTGCTTTTATTTTAACTTCTTGATGCTCCAGTTGCTGCATTCTGCGTGCCAAGGACTGTCCATCTAGTTCGTCACCCTCATCTACCTCCGTTGCTATTGTCATCCTCTTGTTCTCACTTCAAGCATTCCGAACGCACCCAAGCAAATTTATTCAGTTTTTCTTCCTTTCAGTAGTCCATCGGTCCAACCTCTAAAAACTGGTCTTGTTAGTTGCACCATTGTCCTTCTTGACACTGTTGCATTCACATAATACAACTGGAAAAAAAAACAGTTAGCCACATCATATAGCTTGTACATGTTAGATGTATGATCATTTATATTATTTTGTGTTTTACCGTTAAGAACATTATAGGTCCCAGATAGTAGGTGCTCCGCGACTCTCGCTTCCAGGATTCCTTGCTTCTGATCAAAGATTCAATTACATAGTCACACCAATCCAGACTCCTAACATTTTCGATACTTCCAAGTGATGGAATGAACCATTGATTAACCGTGCCTCCGGATATCCCTTCTACCATTGATGTCACAAACACTACGAAAAAATTAACCCAAAATAATTCCCCTGCTCCATTCTCTTTCTCAACCATATCTGTTACAACTGACAGATTTATTTTTGTTTTATTATCATACAGTTCTCGCCATGCTCTTGTTAGTAGGTCGTTTCCATCACTTCTATCTAGCTTACGGATTTTTTTCGATCCCATTGGTATTCCTAACACCCTATGCACATCCTCTCGTGTAATTTCAATAGCTACATTCGGTAGATCCAATGTACATGTTATGTTATTAAAATTTTCAACCAGCCAGAAGCATAGAATATGTGGTATTTCAGAAATTCTGAAGTTTAAAATATCTCCAAAACCCATTATCCTAACTACCTTCTTTTGATCCTCGTTCAAAGCTTTCAGCATCATTACCATTCGGCGTGTACACATTCTTGTTCGTAATACCCGTCCCTTTCCCTCTTCCTCTATATCTTTTGGTATCTCACGATCTTCAACATTTATCTCGTAATCATCTTGTATAGCCGTGTTTTGTTTATCTGCATTTTTTTTTGGCAACATTACATGTTGTTAGTTCATATTTAGAGGTAAACAAAACCTAATTTTTTTTCCTATATATTAAAAGCATACGTTGGTTTGGTTGATCAATTATTCAGCTTGTGCCTATGTAATCACACTGTTACATTTTAACATAAACTAGTTTTATTTGTCTTCTCATTCTAACATAGACTGCAACAACTACATCTCAACCCTTTTTGAACCCTTATAACAATGTCCTTGTGTGTGAACTTTGCTTCTTTCAGACAACAAAACTTTATTTTTAATTCGATTTGTATACGCTTACTCACTGTGTTAGTGATCTGCAGCCATAACACTCACCTGTTATAGCAGCCAGTGTTTACAGATGTACTATAAACACAATCTTGTATTCAAATATGTTCCTAACTGACCCATCCTCAATTTCTTTCTATCGCAGTCGACGTGACCATTAATTCTATTTCTATATGTATTTTTCTTTCATGGAAAATCTCTTTATCCACACTACCAACTACTACGTAGTCTAACTCCAACATCAAAGAAACAAGTCATTGCAGTTAACAACATATTGTAGTTAAAACAGATATTATCAGCTATATTAACGTCTGTTTAGGCATAATTACTCTCCCATTTTTTTCTATTCAAAATTCAGATTACTCTCACTACTTTTCTCTTTCTGTTACATCAATGTTGGCCTACCATGCTTCTGCAACAATGACTTTCCTTACAACATTTATAGTATGCTTACAAACAATCACCACAACTGTAGTGATTTACACGTTTTTAAAAAAACAGCAACAACATTTAGAATACTGTCTCAACAACAAAAAAACCATAACTCACCTACCTTCAAACGCTGTCTACTGCAGTCAACATACCTACGAAATCAGTATCTATATGATTTCTTCTATCATGGAATATTCATTTAACCTCATCTCTAATGTCCCTAGTATACATACTGCTTTGTAACATTCTTTAATATAAAGCAACAGAGACCATAACAATTATATAAACCGTGTTACTCAGTATTATTTTCAACCACATGGAATTTCATTTAAACTTACTTGGAAATGGTTCCAATGGCGAATCATCAATTACTAAAATTGATTTCCCCTTGTCGATTTTTGTTTCAACCAAGTCATCTGACACATTCACCATGTTAGACGCATCGCAGCCATGCATTCCAGGTTGCTTCTCACTCTGTCCGGCTATTACCGTTAGTAATTCTGCAATACCTTGTCTGCAACTGCGGCAACAGTAGCCCAAACTTCAACTAACCCTAACCCTCAATTTCCGGATTCCTCTTAGGTTTTTATAACCATTCCATTCGTCGATCATCCCTCGATGCATTTGGGATAATCTCGAATCAACTTCCGGCTTCAACCTTTCGGCGATTTATCCGTCAATTGTTACGCGTCCGTTGTTGTAGGGATAACCGTGAACCTGAATCAAACTTAATTCATTCCCAAAATACCCCTCAGTGTTTTATTTAAATGATGCACGAATTTTACAAATCAAATCTGACCTGGTGGGTGGTTACTGGTGCACACTGTTCACACTATATATCCTGTGCACATTAGACCACAACTATATATATAATTATATATATATATATATATATATATATAGTATATATATATATATATATAATATATATATATATATATATATATATATATATATATATATATATATATATATTATATATATATATACACACACACATATATATTATATATATAATATATATAATAGATATATATATATATATATATATATATAACACACACACACATATATATATATATATATATATATATATATATATATATATATATATATATATATAATGCATTCATGCATGCATAACTTTTATATATTTATTTATCTATTTATTTTTTTATTTATTTTTCATTAATCTAATGAGATATCTTTTTCAATGTATATATATAATAATTATGTCCTAATTCTTAAACTAAAACATTTAATATTTTGAATGTCTAACAATTGAATTTTATATCATATTTCTTCGAATTAATAACTACATTAAATGACTCGAAATTAATTAATTACCTCGAAATATAACGGGTGTTACATACTATGTCATTTTTGTCGACTTTTATTCTAAATATACGTGGCTTTACCCCATCAAACGGAAATTAGATGTCTCAACCTTATTCCCACAGTTCAAATTACTAGTTGAACCATTCTTTAAAACGCCTCTTGTATCCCATTTTTTTCAGACAATGGAGGTGAATATGTTGGATTGAGTCCTTACCTTCAACAGCATGGGATTTCCCACTTTACCCCTCCCCCACACACACCGGAACAAAATGGTATAGCCAAAAGACGTCACCGGCATATTGTTGAAACTGGATTATCCTTACTTCACCATGCTAACTTGCCACTCAATTTTTGGTCTCACGCCTTCCGAATCACGGTCTATCTCATCAACCGACTACACACACCAATTCTAAATTTCAATTACCCTTATGAACGACTACACAACATCCAACCAACATACACAAAATTAAAACCTTTTGGTTGTCTATGTTTTCCATGGTTGCGACCTTATGCCTCATCCAAACTTCATCCTCGCTCCACCAAATGCATTTTTCTTGGCTACTCCTCTAAAGCGGCATATAAGTGTTATGACCCTACGTCTCATTGTCTCTATCACTCTCGTCATGTTGAATTCATTGACCATATTTTTCCATTCACAACACATGGTACTCCTCTAACTTCTCTTCCTACACCCGAAGAATTTATCCCTCCCACTACTACACAAAGAAAAACAAAATCTCGTAATATACTCACTCCCACTATCAATCTCACCTACCCATGCAGATGTCCACCATGTCACACAACAAAACACTACATGCACTCCACTGCCTACTCACACGAATATTGATACTACTACTTCCTCCACTATAGAAACATCAACCTCTTCCCCTGACAGCACTTCAACCATGAACATTCCTCCAACCAACACCACCAATCTTCCTCTCCCAATGGCACACTCAACACCAATACTCTTTCACCATCTCTAACTTCCTCATCACCTCCTCCCACTCCTCGCCAACAACGAAACCGCAAACCCAAACCTAAATACTATAATTCTAATAACCATAAATACCACCACTCTCCATCCGCTCCCACCTACCCTTGAACCCACCACTCTTATTCAAGCCTCTAAAGACCCGCAATGGCGCAATGTAATGGATGCGGAATTTAACACACTCATTCAAATCAAACTTGGGAACTTATACCTGCGGCCGATCATAAGCCCATTGGTTATAAATGGATCTTTCAGATCAAACGTAATTTCGACGGTTCCATTGCGAAGTACAAAGCACGTCTCATTGCAAAAGGCTTCCTCCAACAATACGGGAAGGACTACTCTGATACATTTAGTCCAGTCACTAAACCCATCACAATTCGCACCATTGTCTCCATTGTACTATCTAAAAATTGGTCATTGCGTCAACTAGACGTTAACAACGCCTTCCTTCATGGCACTCTTCATGAAGATGTCTACATGACTCAACCACCGGGTTACATAGATACCCAATATCCACACCATATCTGTAAGCTCAAAAAGTCCCTTTTTATCTACCAAACTCAAACTGTCACCTGCTATTTCTTGGTTTATGTAGACGACATAGTCCTTACGGGAAACAATTCTCAGTTCCTCGATAACTTCATTCAAGCCTTAAGCCAAAAATTCTCCATCAAGGATCTCGGCATGCTTCATCAGTTTCTAGGTGTTGAAGTAATTTCTACACCTACGGGTTTTTTTTGTCGCAACATCGTTACATTCAAGATATTTTAGAACAGTCTCACATGGATGGCGCAAAGGATGTCGGCACACCTCTTAGTGCCACCAAACCCTTGTCACTCAACGACCCATCTCCTTCGGTCGACGTCACTCCTTTCCGACAACTTGTTGGGTGCCTTCAATACCTCGCATTGACTCGACCGGTCATTTCATATGTCATTAACAAGTTGTCTCAATTCATGCACAGTCCGTGCCAAACCCATTGGCAAGCTCTAAAATGGGTTCTTCGGTACTTTAAAGAAACCATCCATCACGGTCTCTTCCGAAATCGCAATACCACTCTCACTCTCTTTGCCTTTTCAGACTCTGACTGGGGGGAGTAAATGACGCTGGTCAATCAACCACTACATACATTCTTTACCTTGGTACAAACATTATCTTATGGAAGTCAACTCGACAAAAATCAGTTTCCCGCTCCTCTGCGGGAGAGGAATACAAGGGCTTAGCAAATGCTTCCGCTAAACTCATATGGACTAAGAATTTACTACATGAACTGGGTATTACTACCAAACACACACCGACATTGTTCTATGACAATATAGGAGCAACATACCTTTGTGTCAATCCCGTCTACCATTCTCGAATGAAGCACATTACTCTTGATTATCACTTTGTTAGGGAACAACTCTCATCCCGCAAATTATGGGTTCTTCACATCAATACACGAGATCAACTTGCAGCTATGCTCATAAAACCTTTATCTAAAGCACCTTTTCTTCAAAATCGATCCAAGATCGGAGTATCCGATGGATCCTCCATCTTGCGGGGGCGTATAAGGAATATTACACAATCATTGCACAATCTCAGCCATGCATATATTTAGAATGCATATATTTGTAATAGTGGTCATCCTTACCTTAGCTATATCCATAGGATTATCTCTTTCCTTTCTGTCAATTGTCTATATTAAGACTCGTATTCCTTAGTTTTGTATATTGAAAATATTGATAATCAAGCACCTATTAGATTGGAACAAAATGATTGCTCCAAAAAACCTTGGTGGATTGGGTTTAAGTTCATTAAAGGCTGCAAATCTCTCATTACTAATCAAATGGTGGTGGAGATTCAAGATGGAACATGAAGCACTTTGGGTGAAAGTTATCAAAGCAATACGCAATGTTGATGGGAAAAATGTGAAGTCCATGGCTAAGAAAAGTGCTGGTGGTCCATGGTTGAACATTGTAAAAGCAGGTATGTCTCTTTCTTCTTATAATTTTCATCTTGATGATCTCTGTTCCCTAACAGTATGAGATGGTAGCATGGTGAAATTCTGGACTTATAAATGGATTGGGAGTAGTACGCTTAACATTTTATTTCCAGCCTTGTATGAGATTGAAGCTGATCAATCTTGTTCGGTGAATCATAGTCTTGTTCTTAAGGACGCAGTAATAAGCTATAAATGGAATTTGTCGAATAATGGGGTTGCAAGAAGCTTAACATTAGAGATTTTAAAGCTGGAATGTATGTTTAAAGATGTGTTCTTGCGAACTGGTAATAATATCTGGAGTTGGAAAGGAGACCCATCCTAGTATTTTTTTCGGTAAGTTCTCTAAGAGAAATGATTGAAGGTACTTTACTGTTAAATTCAGGATGTAATAGCTTTGGAATCGTTGGCTCCCTGTTATTATTTTAGCATAATGTGTAATGGGTAATTGATTCAGGTTGGACCTATAACAAGTTTGGGGGTGTGGAGTACACACTTGTGTAAGGTTGGTCTGAATCAAGACACACGCTTCTTATTGTCTACACACAAAAACAAACGGTTACAACCTTTGGCATTTTGGTGGTTACAACCTTTGGCATTTTGGTGGTTACAACCCTTGGTTTTTGGGGGTTACTTGGCAACATGCCTATATATACAAACTTTGTTCAATGACAAGTCTAGTATATAGAAACCTTCTTGTGTATTATCCCACAACAAAATTTGGATACACGGCTTTGGACAAATTATTGTTTTTGGAAAGTGAACTTTCACGATCATAAGATATCCAAGGCCAATGATTCTATGCTTATTGTTTCTTATCAAACCCGTATACCCCAACAATCGACAACAATAATTTCGTGAAGAACGATGGCGGAATCGTTAAAGGATATGACGTCGAAATTTGTGAAGCTTGACAAGTTCGAGGGTCAAGACTTTCGTTGGTGGCAAAAGAAGGTGCATGTTCTTCTCACGACATTGAAGGTGGTGTACGTTTTGAGCACTCCCATGCCAGAAGTCATTGAGAATTTGGAGATGACGAGGAAGCGAAACAAATGGGAAAACGATGACTACATCTGTCGTGGACACATCTTAAATGGTATGATCGGTCCTCTTTTCGATATTTATCATAACGTTGAATCTGCCAAAGAATTATTGAATCAACTTGCATCCAAGTATTTGGCCGAAAATGCATCTAGCAAGAAATTTGTTGTTAGTGATTTTAATAATTATAAAATGGTTGAAACTCGGCCGGTGATGGAGCAATATAACGAATTGTTTCGTATACTTTGACAATTTGCACAACACGATCTTAAAATGGATGAGTCTATTTCTGTTTCAAGTATCATCGATAAATTACCACCATCTTGGAAGGATTATAAACACACTTTAAAACACAACAAGGAAGAGTTGACATTGATTAAACTTGGTAATCATTTGCGCATAGAAGAATCTCTTCGGGCGCATGAAGACAAGGATAAGGGCAAGAATATTGTTGAACCATCTTCTGTGATTATAGTTGAAAACAAAGAGGATGCCAAGTCTAGTTTTAAACGAAAGTTTAAGGACACCAATGACACTCCAAACAAGAAACCTAAAAAGGTGTATTGGAAGTGTGGTCTTGATGGACATTTCAAGTGTGATTGTTGTGTTGGTATGAACAATAGAAAGAACAAGCAAAGTTCTAGTAAGCGCAAGGGAAATGGTTGTCGAAACCAAGACCCGAAACCAAATCAAGGTGATATTTTTTATGTTTTTGATACTAGCGTTAATCATAGTGATAATTATGTATCTATGATTGATCACTCATTCTATGTGCAGGATGATGATATTGCTTGGTGGATTGACTCGGGAGCTACTACTCATGTATGTAAAGATCGGAAATGATTTTGGAAGTTTGAGCCGGTTAATGATGGTTTGGTTTTACACATGGGGGACGAGTCAAAAGCTTCTATTGTGGGAGGTGGTGAAGTTTCTTTATGTTTTAGTTCCGGAAAAACAATTGTTTTGTGTAATGTTTTGTTGGTACCGAGGATTCGAAAGAATCTTGTTTTCGGGGGTGTTTTGAATAAGTTAGGATTCAAGCAAGCATTTGAATCGGAAAAGTTTATACTTTTTAAGTGTGGTGTTTTTTTATGGATTTGGTTATTTGCATATTGACATGTTTATGTTGAACTTGAATGTTTCTAATTCCATGGCAGTTTTCAATGTTGAGAATAAAATTAGTGATTCTTATTTGTGGCATGCTAGACTTGGTCATGTTCATTTTAAACGAATGATAGATATGTCAAAAGATAATTTAATTCTGGTTTTTGACATGATTGATGAAAAATGTAAGATTTGCATGTTAATTAAAATCACTAGGCAACCATTCAAAGGTGTTGAAAGAACTTCTAACGTATTGGAACTTGTACATAGTGATCTATGTGATTTTCATGCAACTCCATCTTTGGGAAATCAAAAGTATGTTGTTACTTTTATTGATGATGATTCAAAGTTTTGTTATGTATTTCTCTTACATTATAACAAATGAAGCATTGGATAAATTTAAAATTTACAAAACGAAAGTTGAGTTGCAACAAAATATTTTAATCAAAAAGTTCCGTACAGATAGAGGTGGTGAATATATGGATCCTATGTACTTTCAATCCGTAGGAATTTTTCATGAAACTACGTCTCCATATACACCTCAACAAAATGGAATTTCGGAAAGAAAAAATCGGGTCCTAAAAGAGATGGTAAATTCCATGTTATCTTACTCAGGATTGAGTGAGGGATTTTGGGGAGAAGTCATGTTAACAGCTTGTTATTTGTTAACTAGGGTTCCTAATAAAAGGAACAAGATTACTCCCTATGAACTTTGGTTCAAGAAGAACCCAAACTTAAATTTTATTCGAGTTTGGGGATGTCGTGCAATTGTAAAATTGTCAGAACCCAAAAGGAAAACTTTGGTGAAAGGGGTCTTGATTGCATTTTTATTGGATATGCGAAGCATTCCAAGGCCGATAGATTCTATGTGATTGAACCTAATGATTTCATTTCAATTCATACGGTTATAGAATCAAGGGGTGCAATGTTTGATGAAACAAGATTCTCATCAATTGTTAGACCAAAGGACTTGGTGCCCATTCCAAATGCTAGTATAAGTGGTACCAAGGAGGTTGAAACTACTAAAGAGACACCAGAACTTTGTAGAAGTGATAGAGTTCGAAAACCCAAGTCTTTTGGCTCAGATTTTCAACTTTATTTGGTTGAAGGATCACGGGATAATATTCAATCTCAGTACTCTTATTGTTTTCATATATAGGATGATCCTATGACATACGAAGAAGCTATGAAATCTCAAGATGTTGCAATTTGGAAGGAAGTCATCAATTATGAAATGGATTCCATAATGGTTAACAACACTTGGAAGATTTTTGATTTGCCACCCGGTTGTAAATCTTTGGTGTAACACCCCAATATTTAAAAGGTAATTAACTTTGTGAGACAACTATAATTGTGAACTTAGGTGCAATATTTTGATTAATTGCTAAATATCAGTGATAATTGTTATTATTGGGACTTGAATGATAAAAGAAAAATAAAATGTTGGTTTGTATTGAAATGACAAGAATAGGAAATTACTTTGACGATTAAATAATGATTAGTATAACATAATAATCGATTAATGCGGTGTTTGAATATATTTAGTATAATTATGTCAAAATACTCATTTGGGTATTGAATTGTTAAATAAATGCAAGTTATAACATTGTGGTTGTTTTATAAATAAATGATGATTAGGGGAAGGGGTCTTTTGTGTGTGTGAGTTTAAGCTGGAGGGGGAAGGTGGCAAGAGGGCCAAACGTCCCCCTCCTCCCTCTTAAAACCGTGCATATGCACACACACACTTCACATTTTTGCAAAATTAGGAGAAAAAAGAAGAGAAAAACTAGGGGTGCGTTTAGTTTATAAAAATTTCCAAAATTTTCATCTCACTTTTCAATGAAAATGAAAACTTGTTTACTTAACAATAATTTCATAAGTTTTCATTTCACTTTTTAAAATACCACTTTTCATATTCTATCTCTTACTTTTCTATATATTACCTACCCCATATTTTTTTATAATACTCTATTTATTTCACTTACTTTTCTATCACATATCCTATTTTTCTTATTTTATAATCACTCATCTTATTTTTCTAAATACTAAAACTTCATTATCTAAACAAGTTTTCACTTTTCATAGTGTTAGTGTATGGTGTGTAAAGATGACATTACTACTGCATCATGGTTGATTTCATAAAACACTTGTGGGTCACACCGATTAGCACAACTGAGCAGATGCAATTAAACTATTGAATAAATAATATTGGATATTGTTTATGACACGAAATGATCATTGAGATTAAATTAATGGATGATTAATTATATCTCAAAGTACGGGAACTAAAAGTACAATATTAGATATTGTAGTGATTTAATTGTCATTGGATGATAAATAAATAATAGTTATCTAGTCTTTTATTTATTATTAGATATTATATAAAAGATGTGTTTATTTGAATTGATATTGTCATTTAATTATTGGATAACTAGATGGATACTTATAAACAAATAAATAGAGATAATTATAAATAATTATCTAGTCATTTATATATTATTAGATAATATATAAAAGATAAATATTATTTAATGGATATATAATTATAGAGATAATTATATAAGGTTTAAATAATAAAGATAATTATTAAGATATATATTATATTATTATATTAGAGTTTGATTAAAACTAAATCTCTTAATTAATAATATATATAAATATATACATACGGCCATATATATATATAGGGATACGGCCATACATATATATATATATATATATATATATATATATATATATATATATATATATATATATATATATATATATATATATATATATATATATACTAGACTCTTGATTGGTGTGTGAGACCTAATGAGGAGAGGGACGGCGCACACACACTTGAAGGTGTGTGTGTGGGGTGTTCCAAAGCAGTCGTACCAAACACACAATTGCGTGTGTTTTTCCCGTTCTTCGTGTGTTCGATTGCATACTTGGCGCCGCTCGACCGTGTCATTACCGGTGGATACCAAAAGCATCTCATTCGTGTATTCTTGTCAACCAATACAAAGGTACGGATTTTTAATGCTTTCATGATTACTTATCTTATGTATACTTGATGATCCGTGTACGGAATTCGTGATTTTTAAAAAGCTTCCGTTGTGCGTTAATATGATTAATGCTTATGTTTTTATGAAAAACCATACGAATTCCCAACAGTGGTATCAGAGTCACCTCAAGTAACATAATGATAGTATTATTCGAGTATTTATGTCCATCGATCTTAAAGTTTTGAATTTTTAATAATTAAAAGTGTTTAAACGATCGAAATCAATAATTAAAACGTTTAAGGTTTTGATTTGGCTTGGAGAAAATCGACCAAAGGTTTTGAAAACCCCATGGTGATTCTCGGCCAACCTTGGAGTTTCTCGGAACTCGAGATTTTGAAACCTTAGTTCGTTTTATTTAGTTGATGTTTGATTGTTTAAAAGTGTTTAATTGATTAAAGTCGAAAATTAAACGTTTCGGTTCGCGAAATCAAACTTAGAGATTCCGGCCATGGGTTGTGACCCTTGACCTCTCGGTTATGATGTGGTAGCCGTAGTCATTGATGGTTTATTTCTAGTCATGTCGTTTAATTCACGGTTAAACTCGAACGATAAAATTAAATGCGTTAAAATCGAATCAATAAATCAAAAGTGTTTGGTTATTAATATTTAGACATTTGTGACAAAATATATGTAAATATGTTTTCGGTTTTATAAAATTAAAGTGGGAGACTATATTAGTTTTTTTTTATAAAATTCACAAATCGATTTAAATATTGTTCGATTCGATAGTTAAACGATTAATTGGAATATGGAAATCGAAATAATCAAAGTGAGTTGATTAAAGGCTTCGATTAATTTCAGCCGTCAAATGGTTTAATACCCTACTTGTTTTCGGTTCATACGGGTTATTGAACCAGAGTATGAGTCGGTTAACTAAGTTGGTTCGTTTCCGTTTTCCGGTAATTCGTCGTTTAAATTAAATCGGTTTTAATTAAAAGTTAAGTTTTAATGTTGAAATTAAAACTAAAGGTAATTTTAATTTATAAACTAAATTTAATTTATGCATTTAATATTTAGTTCCATAAAATGCATTATTAAATTAAAGATAGTTTAATTTAAGGATTCTATTTTCAAATTGATGAAATCGTGACTTTGAGTTTCATGCTCAGTCATGGTTTAATGTTTTGAGCTTTGATCTCGACATTAACGTTTTTGTTAAAATCATTTAAAACCATAAAGAAAGTTTTTTGTGTTATTTAAAGATGATCAATTTTCATTAAATATTTGTTTATTTAGAAAATTGACATTTTAAATAAAGTTTATTTTTTTGGGAAGGTGTTTTCAATTAAATAATAGTTGATTGATAATTACTTAAAAGAAGTTTAAATTATTTATCAATATTATTTCAAAATAATAACTATATTTATTAAAGGTTGTTTAATAAAAGTTTCTTAAAATAGTAAGTTTAAGTTTCAAAGGTGTTTGAATGGTTAATTGAATATTTTAAGAAAAGTATAGTTATGAATCCAAAGATAATGCAAAGATGGAATTAAATGTTAAATTTTTCGGGAAAAAGTTTCTAATTACGGAAAGTGTTCCTAAATTTCGAGTTTACGAACCGTATTAAATTTAAGAACGATATTGGACATGATTACTTCAATTAATGGTAGATTAATTGGTCTTGGAATTATTTTCATAGCAAGATGAAAATGAATTCTGGATTATTAATATGCTTTACTGCTTTATTAATGTTTGTGACATAGTCAAGCCTTGAGACCTCTTTGTTTGTGATGGTTATTTATATAATCTTAATGTTTGCTATTTTTTATTATTGGTTATTTTTGGGAAGACCTGCGTGCCATTGAAATCCCGATTTTATGATGTAATTAGTAATACGTTAGAAAATAGGCAAATGTATTTAGATTAAAATTATGTAAAAAATCTTGGCGAAGATGTCCATCAAGAAGGAGGTCATTCATCAATGACGTTTGGTGACATCATCGGATGCTGAGGCTAGTGGGAGCTGAAAGAGTTCAACATTATTGCCTTGTGTGTTGATTTTGTCCCTTAGGTTTGACCTAACTGGTTTGTCTGTATAGCTCTCGGAAACCAATTTAGTTTTTGGCAAGGCTATGTCATCGTGTGGTTGTATGTTTTATTTCTTTATGCATTATTTATATCTGCGTGGTTGTGGTGACAAAGTAGATAAATAAAAAAAATCAAAACTACAATCATTTTTTATGAAAAATTAAAGTATTTAAAAGAAAGTTTAAATTGGAAACTTTAATTATTTTGTCAAGTGTTAGATGTGACATTTTTATGAAATTAATTTTTCAAATAAAAGGAGATTTATTTTTCAAATGTCATATGATCAAAGAGTTGAAATTCTTAAAACTGGTACATTAACTGGATTATTTACCAGAATAGGTGGTGTCTAGGACAGTCACGCTAGGGATGTGGTTGTAGGAATTTCCGTGAGGTTTAGAACCGAAAGGATCCAGCCCGCTGACAAACCTGACTGGCCACTAGTTCTTGGTAAGAGACTGGTTATAAACCCAAATTAAAAATCTGACACAACACACCGTCCATATAGTGGCACTCACGGTGACCGGTCGTCGTAAGTAGGTTCAGCCTTCGTTGGGTGCTTACGCCGCAAACTCGGAGAGCTGTGAGGTGAGCATTGCGGATCGTAAGTGAGACTTGGGACAATGACTTGCAGTTGTTATATGGTGTGTGTCAGTGGTGGTTCTTCAGTAAGACTGTTGCCCAAGGTGTGGATGAGATTAAACATGATCAATTTAAAAAATTGAAAATCTCAAAAGATCTAAGAGTTGCAAGGGGGTTGTAATTGGTAATAAGTTGCCTGTCTGAGTAGCTTATTCATGTAGGTTCAGCCTCCGTTGGGTGCATGAATAAGTAAAATGGTTCTTAGGATTAATAAATCATTTTCTGAATTTTGGGTTATTGATTCATTAATGGTTAATCAAATACTAATTTTTGAAAAATTGTTTTAGATGGTTGAAAAAGACAGAGGTAGAAGCGGTTTAATAATAACAATAACAAAAACAGTATCAACAACAATGATAACGTCAATATCATTCCCCCACTTGAAAATCCTCCCCAAAAGCACATGTTTCTATTTTGAGGTCCATTCGGGATATGGAGAACTCAAAAGAGGCAACTTCCTGAACTGAAAATAAGATCTGACAAATATTCTGAGTACAGAATGAAAGTCGTATATTCTGGAAAGGGCACCAGAAACTGCTCCTGCAAAGACTACTACAGTTGAGGGAAGAAATCTCCACAAGAAGCACTCTGAGGATTCGGTCATTGTTGCCTGTCTAATGCTAGCGACCATGACATCTGAGCTGCGGACTAGCCTTTTGGATGTCTCAGCTTGCCAGATGTATCGTCGGCTAAAGGATATGTTCTAGACTCAGGCTCGGACTGAGAAACATATACAACTAGGGCTTTGAGCTCCTGCAGAATGGCAGAAGGAACAGCTGTTAGACCTCATTTGCTGAAGATGAATGGTCATCTGGATCATCTTAGCAGACTTGGGTATCCCGTGACACAGGACATGATCACGAATCTGATTCTCAATTCCTTATTGAAGGAATTTTAGCAATTTGTAATTTGTTACAATATGCACGGAAAAGATGATCAGTGGGCTGCATCAGATGCTATAGACTGCTGAAGGAATGATTAAGAAGAGAAGATAGGGAAAGAAACGGAAGGGAAAGTAAGTTTCCAAGCCGGAAGTTAAAGCTAACAAGTAGCTAAAACCTAGAACCAGAGAAGTCAAATCCAAGGATGACTAATTCTTTGAGTGCTAGGAAACTGGGCACTGGGAAAGGAATTATTCCAAGTACTTGGAAATGGTCAAGGTTAACCACATTGAGACTTCGTGTATCTGAATCAGTCACATCTATTGTTCTTGGATATGTGATACCAAATTGAACAAAGTTTTATGCATAATGTCTGCAATGACTAAAATGAAGTGAAAAGAGATGACAGATTCAGTGGGAGCATAGAGACATCTTAGAGAATACTCTGCTGGACACTATTTTTCATGTCATCAATAGTTTATCATGGTGTAGTAAACAACTTTGTAGTTGAATTTCTTGCAAATATTTTTGGGACAAATAAAGAAATTTTTGGAGTTAAAAATTTGTTGCTTGAAATTCCTATTGTTTGATATTACTAAGCCATGATTATAGACTATTGTTTCAAGTGGAACTTGAATAGTAACTTGTCAATAGAGATTGGACAAACTAGTAGTCATATTCAGATAAAAAGGGTTACCATGTTGTTGTGAAAATTGTTCAAGTGTTAAAATGCAGTTTCATTGAACTTGTTAATTCTTGAAAGTTAGTTCAATAGATTATATGAGTTGGATAGTCACCTGTGATTATATAGATGAAACAAATAAAATGCAGAATTAAATGTAAATGAGTTACATGGAGGTTAATTCACTTAACTTGTCAGAAACAATTAATGACTTGATGAGTCAGGATTGTTTAGACAAGAAGTAATCGCATTTTATAAAATTACATGTGAAATGTATACAACTTGTGTGATGGTTAATCAAGTAATAGCCTTTGACTTGTTTAAACACTCGTCGGCAAACTTGATGGAACACCACAACGAAATGTTGTAGATAACCAGGTTTTGGAGGTTATGGATACATATCATAAATATTGAACACAATGTTATCAAGTTAAGATATCTTGTTAAGATATAGATAAACCGCATTCTGTCAAATTCAAGACTAAACATCTAAACGTATCACTAGTAGCAATTAATCTGAATTGCTAGAGCTCCTAAATTTTAATCCTGGTGTCTTTATGAGTGATTTACCAGTTCCTCTAAAGATAATGGATATTAATTTGTAAGGAGATTCAAATTGGATCTGAATAATATTACAAGAACTTGTAATAAAGAACTAGTGTAATTTTTCAAAGATAAACGGTAATGGAAGTTAAGTCAGCTAATTAGAGAACACTCCCACTAAGATCATGTCTGAAATTAATTTTTCGATAGATCGTATTACCATTACATTTGATAAAGGAACAGTAGCATTAAATTGATGGAAGTCATGTTGTGTTTATTGAGATAAAGGAGATCAACATGATATCTTTAATGTCGTTCGATTTTGCATGTTTTAGAAATCCAAGAATAAATTTGAAGTTATTCTAAAACTATTCCATAGCTGCTTGTTGTCGTGGGAACCACAACGAGAATTAAAAGGCTACTGTGGTTTTTGGTTGATATTCATGGGTGATGAATATAGCAAAGGTTGGAACAAATTCGCAGGTATTTGTTGCAAACAAATATTGGATTGATCCACCGATTGAGACCACTTTGTGGATCATAGTCATGAGTCGTCTCAAAAAGGTAATCCTTAGTACCTGAGATGTCTACGTACTTTAGTGTGAGTGATGCTGTACATTTGGCCTAACCTAACATCATCCGTAACTGGGTGATCATAATGGTTCGAGGCTGGTTGCAGTGGGAGTCGTGCTGGAGGCCTAGATAGTCAATATGGGATTTGCACCTTCTTTTAACTAAGAAGAGATATTTCTGGGCCCCACGACGATCGATATTGACAGAATTGCATGGCCATGCTCGGACAGATTTGATGTGTTCTAATCTGTCTGTTTCAGTTCAGTATGAGATCAGGGAGTCGAGAAACATAATCGTGTTTGCTACGGTTGATCTAATCCATGTCTAGGTTTCACATTGAAATATCGTGATGCATGGGATATAACCTAAGTTTCTTTTTGGAAGGCTGTTTCAACAAGAATGCCCGAATGGGAGTCAGAATTTTTATGACCTTGGTTGCTTAAAGTGTCTAGCCATGACCTCCTTTAGGCACATGCTGCAGGACAGTATGTCGTCTTACACAAGTGGGAGTATGTTAGTGTATGGTGTGTAAAGATGACATTACTACTGCATCATGGCTGATTTCATAAAACACTTGAGGGTCACACCGATGAGCACAACTGAGCAGGTGCAATTAAACTATTAAATAAATAATATTGGATATTGTTTATGACACGAAATGATCATTGAAATTAAATTAATGGATGATTAATTATATCTAAAAGTACGGAAACTAAAAGTACAATATTAGATATTGTAGTGATTTATTTGTCATTGGATGATAATTAAATAATAGTTATCTAGTCTTTTATTTATTATTAGATATTAAATAAAAGATGTATTTATTTGAATTGATATTATTATCTAGTTATTGGATAACTAGATGGATAATTATAAACAAATAAATAGAGATAATTATAAATAATTATCTAGTCATTTATATATTAATAGATAATATATAAAAGATAAATATTATTTAATGGATATATAATTATAGAGATAATTATATAAGGTTTAAATAATAAAGATAATTATTAAGATATATATTATATTATTATATTAGAGTTTGATTAAAACTAAAACTCTTAATTAATAATATATATAAATATATACATACGGCCATATATATACACACACACACACACACACAAGACTCTTGATTGGCGTGTTAGACCTAACGAGGAGAGGGACGACGCACACACACTTGAAGGTGTGTGTGTGGGGTGTTCCAAAGCAGCCGTACCAAACAAACAATTGCGTGTGTTTTTCCCGTTTTTCGTGTGTTCGATTGCATACTTGGCGCCGCTCGACCGTGTCATCACCAGTGGATACCAAAAGCATCTCATTCGTGTATTCTTGTCAACGAATACAAATGTACGGATTTTTAATGCTTTCATGATTACTTATCTTATGTATACTTGATGATTCGTGTACGGAATTCGTGATTTTTAAAAAGCTTCCGTTGTGCGTTAATATGATTAATGTTTATGTTTTTATGAAAAACCATATGAATTCCCAACACATAGAAACCCTTGTTTTTTTAGAAAACTATAACTTAAAAACTAAAATTGAAAAATGACTAGTTTTCGTTAACTAAACGCAACCTAGGGTTTTGGAAGGTTGGTCATCAAGGTGAAAGATTGAAGCTTAGGAATCACATTTTTGGGTTATCTTTGAAGGTATAACGATTTCCTCACCCCCCCCCCCCCTTTCTTGGTTCTTTATTTGGAAGAACATATCCCTAAATGGGTTTGTAGGATTGAATTGGAATTTGACTAAAACCTCAAGTGGAGGTTATTGTTTATGGTTTAGAATTACATTTGAGTCGTAAATATGTTGTTGATTGTGTTGAAATGGTGATTTTGTGTAGAAACTCAAATTGAAGCTTCTTTTGAGCTCCAATGGTGAATGGATGAATTGAGTGTGATTATTGTTCAAGTATGTTTTATATGATAAATTACAAACCAAATGTGATATATATTGGTATGAATTTGAATGAAATTAAGTAAAAGTTCATTTGGAGCTTTGAATAGATGATTTGGGTTTTAACCCACTTATAAACTCAAATGAGTTCATATGAATCAATGGATAATATTTTATGTTTTAAATGTGTTTGGAAGGGTTTTTAAATAGTCTAAATATGTTATATTAATGATTCCAAGTATTGGTTAGGATTAAATTTGAATAAAAAGCACAAAATGATGTTTTATTTCTAAATCGCACGCCAAGTGTTCGATGAAATGTCTTGAATGTATTTTGGCTTAAAATTGGTGTGCGGACGACCCACTAAGATTTGTAAACTCTTTAGTATCAATAACTTGTTGATATGATTTGACTTGAAATGCTTCACAGGAGTCAAATTTAGAAATGTAGCAAAACTCATATAATTTTCGAGTTTGTAGACAACTTTGACATGTTGTCTTGTAAAATTCATATAACATCACTCGAAGCTCCTTTTTGGACGTGCCATACATCATTGGAAAGCTAAGAGAGTGTACTTTAATTTAAAATAGTCATATGAAGCTAATTTAGACGTTAACCATGTAAAAAATGCCTAATATTGTTCCTGACCTGCAGTTGATGAAAAATGGTGATATTAAACTTTATAAAGTCATATAGAATTGGTTATAGATCCGTCTTGGATGATTCAAGTTGAAAGAGTCTACTTTATCTCACTTTAAGATATGTTAAGATTTCTCAATCTATAACAAGGTTAAAAACCTATTTTTCACAGCTAGCTATAAACAAAAATATGGGACGTTTGGTCTTGATAATTTGATTGTTTTGTTTGGGATGATCATGCAACTTTTAATATGATATTATAGGTCATATGTTTATATACTTGGGAATACTTTTAAAGTTCCAAAGTACTTGTGTAACTTGAAGAATCCATGCTTCGATTTAAGGCTTAACTTGTATGGGCCTATATTCGGAATGTGTTGTGGAGGCCAACATCTTATTGCCGATCACTGTGAGTTCTAGCATTAGATTTTCATAAGGTATCATATGATGAGATTGTTGACACGTTGATGAACATATTATATTTGTTCATATCGTATCATCCAAAATTGCTTGCATACATATCCTTTTTCTTTATATCATATTTGATCTCGAGGCATTGTGAACCTCATTTGTTGAGCTTATCGTTTGACCTCACCTGGATGTTCATGGATTATTCCCGGCTCCTGTGGATGCCCGATGGCCGACGTACTTGAATTGTTGGAAGTCCCATCTATGATAGGGACAGTCCCGATTATGATAGGGATAACCTCATACTACGCTAGAGGCAACACCACTCCCGACTATGATAGGGAACCATGTACTCTGAAGGGGCATGTGGTACTTGTTCGCACATTTTATGCATTTGAGACATGCCGTTTGGAATCATTGTGTTTGATCATCATCGCATCTATATGCATTATGTCATATCTAATCTAGTAACTCACTCAACGTTATGTTGACCTTTTTGTTGTTAACAAGGTCTTGAGTTATTTGATAGAGAGCCTCTAAACTTCTAACGACTTGGTTATCCTGAAGCTAGTGGTATTGAGACCACCGGTACACATTGGTTGTTGTTTTTGGGTTACTGGGTAGTTGATTTCCCGACCTTGAATACTCGTCTTACAGGATCATCACATGTTCCTTGTAGAAGTTTATATTTAGAATTTTGTTGACATCTTGTTTGGTGATGTTAATTGCAAAAGTTTTAAATCTACCCTAATTTCACAAGTATTGTGTGTCAATTATTGTTAATTACTACTTTAAAGTAATATTATGATTGTATGGGTGTTTCAATTTGGTATCAGAGCCTGTGTTCATTGACTGAGTATAGTCGACGATACTCAAACACTGAACGCGGTTTCAAATGCTGGTATTGACCCACCTAGGCAACACTAGTAAAACAATCTTAAGATTGAAATCGGCCTAGGATGGGAATATAAAGTGTAACACCCCAATAAATAAAAGGGTAATTAACTTTGTGAAACAATTAGGATTGTGATCTTAAGTATTGTACTATAAGTTAATTACCAAGTATATGATGACTGCAATTATTGGGACTTGAACGATTAAAGAAAAATAAAATGTTGGGTTGTATGGAATTGACAAAAATTAATAATGTACTTTGACAATAAAATAATGGGTATCTATGACATAAGAATGGTTTAATATAGTGTTTGAATCCATTTAGTATAATTATGTCAAATTCATTTATTTGAGTATTGAATTATTTAATTGTTGCATCTAATAGCATTGTAGTTTTATTTTAGAGAAAAATATGAAAGAGTTGTGGAGGGGTGTTTTGTAATTGGGTAGAAGTTAGGGGGTTGGGGTGGCCAAAGGCCAAAACCCCTTCCCCCTTTCTCTCAAAACCGTCCACCATCACCACACACACGCATTCATACATTTTCATCTTTTGGAAGAAAAGAAGAGAGAAAAGAGAGAGTTGTAGCTAGGGTTTGGAGTTGGCATCATTTTGGTAGTGATTTTGTGAAGATTTTTGCATCTCCATTGAAGGTATAACCATCTTCCCTCTTCATCTTCTTCATCTTCTCCATTTCTCCATTTATGGAGAATGAAACCCTAAGTGGGTATTGATGAGTTGAGTTAGTAAATGACTCATATATCATGTATTGGTTAATGTTTATGGTTTATAATCTTATTTGAGTCATAAATTCGCAATGTAGTGGGTTGGATTGGTGATTTGAGTAAAAACCCAAGTTGGAGCTTCATTTGAGCTCTAATGGTGGATGAGGTAGGTTTCTAGTGTTTTGCATATTTCATATGATACATTATTGTCAAACATGTTATTTATAGCAATGGAACTAAGTGGAAGCTAGTAGGAACTCAATTGGAGTTTTGAAGGCTTAGTTCGGGTTTTGGTCATTTAGAACCCATTTGGAGTTCGTATGAACTCCATGAAGAAATAATATGCTATATTATAGTATGATGTGTTTGGAAAGTGTTTAATTATGTTATTAAAGTATTTTCATGAGTTGGGAAACACAAAATATGTGCAAGAACTCAAATTGGTGTTTTAAGGCTAAACCGCACGCCAAGTGTTCGGTGAAATGTCTCAACGAGTTCCTAAACATTTTGGGATTGAGTTTCAATGTGTAACCGTAGATTGAATGTCTAAACATAGCCTGTTAAATAGTGCTATAGTATTGATTAGAATTGAATCCAAGCACAAAAGGAGCTCGGTGTCATCTGTTGGAGTTTTCGGTCATTTTCGGACTCGTTCGAAGTCCGTATGACCTCCACGGGATCATGGAATGTTATGAAATGGTTCTAGTATGTTTAGATGTGTTTAAGGGACCTTAATATGCTATTAATATTGTTGGTAAAGTCCCTCCAAAGTTACAGAAACGTTTATGGAAGTTTTGGGGGCTTCGAGTGCATTTGTGTCAAAAATATGAGCTGGGAGCTGTCCAGGAGGGGGTAGCGGTGCGACTGACCTTATGGTCACGCCATGACCATGTTTCTGGCTCAAAAATTGATTTTTCATGGTTGGGGGTCGATGCTTGGGTCTTATACGTTCATTACACCTCTAAATTAAGTGTTTAAAGGGTTTGAGGGCCTTTAATCCATTCCAAAACTCGTAGGGCCTCAATTGAACTTAGTACTTTCGGTTTGATGTCCCAATACTCTTGGGCCACTCTTATGGGCTTATATTGTGTTCGGAGGCTTACGGATACGCGTTATGAATGCTTTTAGGTGAATCGAGTCGAAAGGAGCTTGATTGCAAGCTTTAGCCATTCTCGGGGCTAATGTGACTTCGTTGGAAGGCTTTGGAATCCTATAAACCGATCACTGTGAGTTCTAGCATTTGTGTCACATAATGTTCTTGTATATTGTTGTTTTGCCTCGTTGAACATGTTGTCGAGCTAATTGTTGATATCATGATAGTACTAGCCTATTTGCCCTTAATTCTGATATGTTGAGTCATTGAGCACATGTGAGGCACATTGAGCCTCACCATACTTTATATGCTTCCATTTGATCTCACCTAGGGTTGAATTGATTGTTGACATTTTGATAGTAGATGCATGTGTACCCCCAATTCTCACGTGTATGATTATTTGGGCTTATGTGAGGCACGTTGGGCCACACCACACTTGATATGCTTTGTGAAGCTATACCCTGTTGAATACCTTGAGGAGCTATGTGTTGACATATTGATAATTGTTGCATACTTGATTTTTATCCTTCTATGAAAGATTTGTTTGGGCTTATGTGAGGCGCATTGGACCTCACTATACTTGATATACTTTGTGAAGCCATACCTTGTTGTATACTTTGAGGAGCTATGGGTGACATATTGATAATTGTTGCATACTTGATTTCTTGTCTTCTAAGAAAGATTTGTTTGGGCTTATGTGAGGCACATTGGACCTCACATTACTTGATGTGCTTTGTGGAGTTATACCTCGTTGAATACCTTGTGGAGCTAACTGTTGACATGTTGATAGTTGTTGCATACTTTCTTTCATTTCTTCTATGAATGATTTATTTGGGCTTGTGTGAGGCACGTTGGACCTCACCATGCTTGATATGCTCTCAAATGACCTCACCTGGATATCCATGGAAATGTTGGACTAGCTCTAAGTCTAAATTGAGCAATATGTTGGACTAGCTCTAAGTCTAAATTGAGCAACATGTTGGACTAGCTCTAAGTCTAAATTGAGCAATAATGTTGGGCTAGCTCTAAGCCTAAATTGAGCAATAATGTTGGGCTAGCTCTAAGCCTAAATTGAGCAATAATGTTGGACTAGCTCTAAGTCAAAATTGGCCAAGACGTTGGACTAGCTCTAAGTCTAAATTGAGCAATATGTTGGGCTAGCTCTAAGCCTAAAGTGAGCAATATGTTGGGCTAGCTCTAATCCTAAATTGAGCACTTGACCATATTGGATATTGAACATATTCGTTGTTTATCATTGCATGCATGTATATTATGTATCCTTCTAATCTAGCAACTCACTCAACTTTGTTGACCCCTTTTAGTTGTTAAACCCCCTTTCAGGTAAAGGAAAGCATCACACCTGACCATCTTGGTAGTGGATTGGACCATGACTAGCGGCTCCATTGTGTTCGCATATAATTGATAAACTTAGCTTCTATGCATGATTAAATAATCTAGATGTTTAAATTTGTAACCCCATCTACTTCGATCCATGATACCCCACACTTTGCTCATTATTAGGTGACAAAGTGGGAAGTATCATGTTAAGGGCTTTTGAGTATTGAAAATTTAAATTTGACCACATTTCCGCAAGTATATTCTGATATTTATTGTTAATTGTTCATGAAACATCTATTTTAGTTGGAAGGGTGTTTCATAATGTGTAGACCGTAAGTGTATAATGTGATATATAAGTACTCGTGTATATCTTTAAATCCTCGTAATAATATGGGTAATGATGGATTGTGTTAAAATATATGATATTTAATGGACGAGACTCGTGTTGTCTCCACTAATTGGCTTACATAATTGTGAAATCTTACTTATGTAAGACAATGACATATTTTTCATATTTTAAGCGGTATTAAATATTTCAAAGGATGAGAAAGCTTGGAATGTATATAATTCCTTAAGTCTAATTTATATTGATCTTGTGATCTAGAACTATGATTATGAGTGACTCCTTATGTCTAAAGGAGTGAGTCATGAAAATGGTTTATACTAAGTTATGTACAAAGATCTTATTTACGAATAAGATCATGAATAATATGTTTGACATCTTAATGGTTCCAAAATTGTCAAGAATTGGAAAATGGGGAAACAAATGAGATTGACAAGTGGGGTCACATTTTAGGGATCTTGGTCTAGACCCTAGATGTTTAATGAACCGTAGACTTTCTGATAACGTAAACGGGAAAGCATAATAATTTGATAACTTAATAACATATGGGAGTCATGCGAGGTCTTTGGCATGTTAATATAAGTGGTTACCCTATCATTGGTGGGTTGTTCATGATAAACTCGATTGTATCAACTACGCATTTAGATACCAATATCGGATAGAAGTGTAAAAGCATCTATTATTGAGCTATGAAATAGGTGGTGATATATGTTATGGATGAACATACGTGAATAAAATCATGGCATGAAAAGTGTTGTACTTTAATCATGAATACCTAAGTGACTTATTAGAATATGATAAATATGCATATGTTAGGATGCAATTACATATGACACATTACAAGAACATGGACAAGTTTGGTTGTCATGTGAACATGAGTAGTTGATTGTTGTTTGTTATATGTAGAATCATTGAGATATTATTTCACATGTTACATGTATTTCTGAACATTCGGATTGTTAGATGAGCATTCAGATGGCAGCTCTGTTACTTGCATATGTATGCTTTGTTTGTATTTACATGTTTTAACATGATCTATATCAGCCATTAGGGTATGCTAATGTAATTTTCAGCATGCATGATTTATGAACTAAACCTTGATTGGAATATACTACAATTGCATCTGTTAATGGATTGATATATTTGTTGCATTTTAGTTGATGTTGATCATATTAATTGTCATATGATCTTTGAATATGAGATAATTGCATGCTAAATTATCACCTTATGAACAAGTTGTAAGTTAATTAATGATGATAAGTTCTTACATATTAACTATGTTGTCTTAGTAACAATTGATTTTGTTTTGATAATGTATGAGGAAAGTAAGTATACCATGAACCCTAAATATTAATAGGTTTCATTATTTGGTTAATTGCGATACTCCACATAGGAGAGGTTTGGTCATGGGACGACGATGAGAAATGTTATTATTCTCATATTTTATTTCAAAAAAAAATGTTTTTAGAAAAATTTATTTTTGTTAAGTTATGATGACCTGAAAGTAAGTAGTTGCATCTTGCATGTATAAAATTTGATCGACCTTAATACATAAAATGAGAGTAATAGAGTAGAGTCATTGTTGAAAGTTCAATATACAATCGAAGACAACTAAATTATTAATTTTTGAAAGTTCAATATATGTGGAATGAGAAGCGCGGATTGAAGAGCGACGATATAAATAAATTAAATGTTGATTAGTTCCATGAGATGGGTATTAAATAAGAGTTGTTTGGAAAAATGGTCTAACATAATATGACATTATGCAAATGATAATTATTGACACTTTTGTATTGTATATCAAGAAGATATATATATATATATATATATATATATATATATATATATATATATATATATATATGTGTGTGTGTGTGTGTGTGTGTGTGTGTGTGTGTGTATATATATATATATATATATATATATATATATATATATATATATATAGATATATATATATATATATAATGGAAACTTTATTGCCATAAAGTAGTAGATGGAGATGTGGGGTTCTTCGAAAGTCATAATTATATGGGTTTGAATAATTAAATATTGGTGATGCTACACATCTACATGAAATGGATTTGAGTTAAACTAAGTGTTAAAAAAATTGCTATCGGAATAAAGCTAACAGTATTTTGGACAAACATGATAACACATGTATGTATAACAACGATGGTTGGTACTCATGTTTAGTCCCTTAAAAGTGCAAAGCTATTTCAAAGTGGAAGATAATCTTATCGAATTATAGTAGTTATGAAAATCACTAAGGGATAAGTGGCAAATTGATACATGTAGCATTAGAAATGAACTATATCCAGACACTCACATATTGCATATTTATGATTCTTGAAAACATCCATTCCAAGGTGCATATTTTAGGTAAACTTGACTTAAAACTTAATATGGATTGTCTCATTTGTGATGACTTTATTGGTTAAATAGTTGAGTTCATTTTTTGGATGATTTTTCTCAATGGTCATTTTATATGTCTTAGCTAATGATGTGGTTTGGCCTTGTCTTATGTGACAAGACAGTTAATTATGTGGTATGGTCACAACCTTGGATAATGACTCAAGCTTATGAGATATTTTATGGTCTTAATGTTAAGTAGGTAAAAGTGCTTGGTTTTGAAAATGAGACGATGAGGAGTCACTAGTCTATGCACGTATGTTACACTCTTTTATGCACTTACTGTAGAAGAAACTGACATATTTTAATATCTCGAGATGATGAGTATTAATTATATATTGTCGACCATGTTATGTAATGGGTTTTGTCGGTGGAAGTGACCAATATAGTTGACCAAGCCTCCATGGGTGCTCATTTTAGTGGAGGAAAAATTATCAACCATGCGAACTTGTTAAAATCATATGAGTCTTATTAGTAAAATTTGTCTATTGAAAGTCATGCTGACGTGAAAATGTAATATGCTAAAATTTGACATAAACGGGTAAAGTGTAATTGGATTATCTGAATTATGTTATTATATAATGAATAGTACAGTGATTGGCATAAAAAACATATAAGAGTTGGTTGATAAATATGTCTCTATATTGATAACTTGAAATAGAATAATGTGGAATATCAAGTTGAAAATATGTTATAACATCGCAGGAAGTTACATTAAAAGAGGCTTCTTATGGAATCACATACGGTGATTAAATCTAAAACTTCGTATAGTTAGTAATTGATACTAATGTATGTAGTTACCCATATTGGACTTTGGAAATAAACAATATGAAAATCCATGAAATGATGTTTCGGAGTATGACCGAGCAATGAATTGAAAAGTCACTAAATCGAGAAATAACGGATCGAGATAGTGTTGGTTCGTTGGAATTTCGAAACATAATCTTAGGTCTTTAATGACTTGCGAGACGAAAGCCGAGGTGAATGCCAAATACCCGGTGTTGTTTGAGCCGAGTTGATTCCGTGGGCCGGATCCTTTTAAGTGGGGAGGAATTGTAACACCCCAATATTTAAAAGGTAATTAACTTTGTGAAACAATTATAATTGTGAACTTAGGTGCAATATTTTGAGTTAATTGCTAAATATTAATGATAATTGTTATTATTGGGACTTGAATGATAAAAGAATAATAAAATGTTGGTTTATATTGAAATGACAAGAATAGGAAATTACTAGGACGATTAAATAATGATTGGTATGACATAAGAATCGATTAACGCGGTGTTTAAATATATTTAGTATAATTATGTCAAAATACTCATTTGGGTATTGAATTGTTAAATAAATGAAAGTTATAGCATTGAGGTTGTTTTATAAATAAAAGATGATTAGGGGGAGGATCTTTTGTGTGTGAGAGTTTAAGTTGGAGGGGCAAGGTGGCAAGAGGGCCAAACCTCCCCCTCCTCCCTCTTAAAACTGTGCATATGCACACACACACTTCACATTTTTGTAAAATTAGGAGAAAAGAGAAGAGAAAAACTAGGGTTTTGGAAGGTTAGTCATCAAGGTGAAAGATTGAAACTTAGGAATCACATTTTTGGGTTATCTTTGAAGGTATAACGATCTCCTTCACTCTTGTCCTCATCTCCCTTCTTGGTTCTTTATTTGGAAGAACATATCCCTAAATGGGTTGGTAGGATTGAATTGGAATTTGACTAAAACCTCAAGTGGAGGTTATTGTTTATTGTTTAGAATTACATTTGAGTCGTAAATATGTTGTTGATTGTGTTGAAATGGTGATTTTGTGTAGAAACTCAAATTGAAGCATCTTTTGAGCTCCAACGGTGAATGGAGGAATTGAGTGTGATTATTGTTCAAGTATGTTTTATATGACAAATTAAGAACCAAATGTGATATATACTGGTATGAATTTAAATGAAATTAAGTAAAAGCTCATTTGGAGCTTTGAAGAGATGATTTGGGTTTTAAGCCATTTCAATGGATGATATTATATGTTTTAAATGTGTTTGGAAGCGTTTTTAAATAGTCTAAATATGTTATATTAATGATTCCAAGTATTAGTTAGGATTAAATTTGAATAAAAGCTCAAAATGATGTTTTATTTCTAAACCGCACGCCAAGTGTTCGATGAAATGTCTTGAATGTATTTTGGCTTAAAATTGGTGTGCGGACGACCCAATAAGATTTGTTGTAACATCCCGGATTTGAGCCTGGTATGTGGATTTAATTTATTGGCTCATTAATTTAATATTATTGCGTTGTTCCAATTAAATCTCGTTTCGTGGAATTGACGTGTCGAGACCGAGTGATACGTGTCTCCGAGTTAATAATTAGCGGATTAATATTAATTATGAGATCGTGGATTTAATTGGGTCCTAATGATATTAATATTGAAAAAGTGATATCGGGTTCGGATTAATCGGGTTCGGGGTTTCTAATTAAGGAAAGGGATATATATGCGTTCTTTGACTTGTGTCCCCTTCTTTCCCTTTTCAAAATCAGAAATATTGAGAGTGTGTGTGTGTTAGAATCTCTGGAGCTTGCAAAGGATCCTAAAGTTGGATGCTGAATTGGAGCATCTTCTTCTCCTTTGTGTTTGTGATCAAGTCAAGGTAGGAATTTCATGGTTTGAGTGTTAAATTCGTATATATATGTATGTGAAATCAAGAGTTTGGTTTCTGAAGTTGTATGCTCGAGTATGTATGGGTTTTGTGTGTTGGTATTGCTGGAAATCGAGAAGTAAGGGTTTAAACCCTGGATTCTGCCATTTTTAGCAACCTGCACAGGTCTGTAAGTTGCGTGAGCGCGGCTGCGATGGCCTCGGCGCGACCGCGATCGCGGCGCGACCGAGTTGCCCAAGCGCGGGCCCACGATGCGGCGTCTGGCGGAGGGGATTTTGGGCGTCGGTTGTTCGTTCGGGGTGGTTCCGTGGGTCGTGTTTGCTTGCGATAAATGTGTTTGGGTTTGTTAATTGTCGGTCGGGTTATATTAATCTGTTGGGGTCCGTGTTAATTACAGGGTCGAGTCGTCCGCGTCCCGACCAGCGATAGAGTTTTGGGTCATCGTTGCTTTGGGGTATTGGGCGCGTAGTCTTTTATGAGTCAGTTATGTGTTGTGATGTGTGTATATGAGACAGAGATACAACGCAGGTATGATTTTATCTGCCATATATGTGTTATACGTGTTTGAGTTGCAGGTATCCGCGATATGTGATCGCGCAGGCTGACTGTCCCTAACCAGTCACGAGGTATGAGACTGTATATGTACAGTAGTGTTTATTGCCAGGTCGCTCCTGTGCCTATTGTGAGCTAACCGCTGCTGTGTGCGGCCTGTTAGCTGGGGAACGGCGTCCCCTTTTGAGCAGAGATATGTGGATGCATCGAGCTGTGTTTTGTGCATTCAGATATATGTGTTGTGCATGCTATATGTGTTATGTTGCAGAGTCTAACCCCCGCGTACTCACGAGCTGTCCAGCTTATGTTTTCGAGTCTTCCGTGTCTCAGGCAGCCATACCGTGGGATCACAGTCACAGTCGCAGCAGCCGAAGTAGTGATCGGGGCAGTTTAGAGTTGTGTATGCTGACTGTATTTTGATGCTAGACTTTAGAGCTGTTATCTGTATTTGTACTTACTCAGCAATGTGTTAGCTATCGGTAGTTAGTGTTTATCAGATAATTCAGTTGTGTATGTATCTGCTTCAGCATGTGACTTGATGTATGACAGCTTATGTGTTAAAGTTTTAATTAACAGTGTTTTCCCGCAAATCCTATGACATGTGTACTACGAGATGATTGCGATATTGCCACCTACGTATTGTATTGACGTGGCATTTGTGTGAGAAATGTGGGTGTTACAGCTTGGTATCAGAGCTTGTGGTTTCAGTATTGAGTATCAGTGGATGCTTGAGCTCTTACCGTGTTCAGATCCGTGGGATTTTTCCCTGAGACTGAGTTTAGCGGAATTAACTAACCTAGCTTATTGTATAACGTTGGGTGGTCGATCTGTTATCTTACCTTTGTGATATGTGCAGGTGATTATGGCAGATCATGGCGAGGGATCTAGGCCCGAGAGACCAGCGGGAGATGAGTATATCCGCCGGTCAGAGATGTTAGCAGTGTTGACTGAGTTTTATAGAGAGAGAGAGATCAGCAGCGACAGAGATCTGATCCGCCGCCAGTTACGAGTGTTGAGACAGGGGTTGGGGCATCTTCTTCTTCTGCTCCGCGAGGTGGGTCCTTTAAGGACTTTATGGCGGGAGTCCCACCTCAGTTCCGAGGAGGTGGTGAGCCGGGTGCGGCTATGGCTTGGGAGAGGGAGATAGAGGCGGCATTTCGAGTTGCCCATGTCGATCCTCGTGATATGGTCGGCTATGCGGCCTATTTGCTGAAGGGAGGGGCTTCACAGTGGTGGAAGTCCATTGAGTCGTCTATGACTACAGCTGCAGCTTATGCTATGTCGTGGGATCAGTTTCGTGCTATTTTCGAGCTTCAGTATATTCCCCGCGACGAGCGCCGGAAATGGAGCGTCGTTTCTTGCACCTCCAGCAGGGCAGTATGTCGATTCAGCAGTATGTGGATACGTTTAATGAGTATGCCCAGTTTGCACCCCAGCATGTGGATTCAGAGGTTCGTAAGGCTGATGCCTTTATTGATGGTTTGCGGTCGGACATCCGGGAGTTCGTTGGGCTTCACGACACCCCGACGTTTGCGAGAGCCTTGGAGTTGGCTCGTGTTAGAGAGAGAGATTGAGAGGCAGAGGGGTCAGCCTCCAGCCCAGAGACAGAGGACAGAGACGTCCGAGCAGTCCCATAGCTATTATCGAGAGCCCCAGGAGTTCCAGAGAGAGAGACAGCCTGAGCAGCAGCAGGTTCAGGGGCAGGGTTCAGGATTTCGTAGAGACAGAGACAGAGGCAGAGACCGTAGGTCCAGGAGGTCAGGGCAGTATCAGGGGTCCGGGGCGGCCAGTCAGAGTCAGGGGCAGACTTCTCATTATAGTGCTCCCAGTCAGAGCCAGAGTAGCGTGGGGCAGGTGTCCCAGCCGTCAGGGAGCCGTGCAGACAGTTCAGCTGGAAAGAGGGACTGCCAGAGGTGCCGTCGTCATCATTCCGGTCCTTGCATACCGGAGCAGCCCAGATGTTATCGCTATGGTCAGTATGGCCACACCTCTTTTACGTGTACTTCGAGGGATTCCCTGTGCTTCCGCTGTGGGAGGCCAGGTCATATAGTCAGAGATTGCCCAGATGCGCCGCCTGCAGTACAGGGAGCGAGTACCAGCGGTGCTAGAGCCGAGCCGTCATCGTCGAGCCGCCGAGAGTCAGCGCCTAGAGGTCGAGGCAGGGTATTCCAGGCTACGGCAGAGGAGGCCCGCGAGTCCACAGATGTTGTTTCCGGTACGTACGTCCTGAACGGGCTTAGTGCTCGTATTTTATTTGATTCTGGAGCGGATCGCTCGTATGTATCTGTTGTATTTTGTGCCTACTTTTCTGTGCCTCCTACTGTTTTATCTGTGCCGTTAGTTGTTGAGCGGGTAGATGGTAGTACAGCGTTAGTGAGCCGGATATTTAGAGATTGTGTTTTAGAGATCGACGCTCACCGATTTTTGATTGATCTACTGCCAATAGAGATCAGCAGTTTTGACGTGATAGTGGGTATGGATTGGATGACAGCCAAGCAGGCCGACATTCTGTGTGCAAAGAAGATGATCCGGATACCCATTTCAGACAGTGAGACGGTGACAGTGTACGGCGAGAGGCGCCGAGGTGAGATTGGCATTGTTTCGATGGCTCGAGCCCAGAGATATGTTGCGAAGGGATGTGAGACTTTTCTAGCTTATGTTGTTGACGTCAGAATAGAGAAGAAGACCCTAGCGGATATACCTGTGATCAGAGAGTTCCCTGAGGTATTCCCAGAGGAGTTGCCTGGGTTACCACCAGATCGTCAGGTCGAGTTTCGTATCGACCTTATCCCTGGAGCGGTGCCTATTGCGAAGACGCCTTATAGGCTGGCACCTACTGAGATGAGAGAGATGATGTCGCAGCTTCAGGAGTTGCTTGATCGTGGATTCATCCGTTCGAGTTCGTCCCCGTGGGGAGCTCCCGTGCTGTTTGTGAAGAAGAAGGACGGTTCTATGCGGATGTGTATTGATTATCGAGAGTTGAATAAAGTGACGGTGAAGAACCGTTATCCGCTTCCACGTATCGACGACCTGTTCGATCAGCTGCAGGGTTCGAGCTTCTTTTCGAAGATAGATTTGAGATCAGGGTATCATCAGCTGAGAATTAGAGACGAGGACGTGTCGAAGACTGCATTCCGGACGAGATATGGCCATTATGAGCTTCTAGTTATGCCCTTCGGACTGACTAATGCACCCGCGGCATTCATGGATTTGATGAACAGGGTGTGTAGATCTATGTTGGATCGATTCGTGATTGTCTTTATCGACGACATCCTGATATATTCGAGGAATGCCGAGGACCACGAGCAGCACTTGCGAGAGGTTTTGACTGTGCTGCGAGAGGAGCGATTGTATGCGAAGTTCTCCAAGTGCAAGTTCTGGTTGCGCGAGGTCCAGTTTCTGGGGCATGTTGTGAGCACCGAGGGTATTTCAGTGGATCCGGCGAAGATAGAGGTCGTGATGAATTGGGAGCCGCCGAAGACCGTGCCTGAGGTTCGCAGCTTTTTGGGACTAGCCGGGTATTACCGCCGCTTCATTCAGGACTTTTCGAGGATTGCTAGGCCGTTGACGAGATTGACACGGCAGTCCGTTCCTTTCGTGTGGTCCGATGAGCAGGAGTCAGCCTTCAGGGAGCTGAAGTCCCGATTATGTCAGGCTCCGGTGTTAGCGTTGCCCGAGGGTACAGAGGATTTCGTGGTTTATTGTGATGCGTCAGGTGCCGGTTTGGGTTGTGTTTTGATGCAGCGAGGCAAGGTGATTGCATATGCGTCGCGACAGCTGAAGACCTACGAGGAGAATCATATCGTGCACGATCTTGAATTAGACGCGATAGTGTTTGCGTTGAAGATATGGCGTCATTATCTGTACGGTTCGCGGTTTGTGGTATATACCGATCATAAGAGTCTTCAGTACCTGTTCAGTCAGAAGGAGCTGAATATGAGACAGCGGCGCAGCCTCGAGCTACTGAAAGATTATGATTGCGAGATCCAGTATCATCCGAGTAGGGCCAATGTGGTGGCCGATGCATTGAGCCGCAAGGCGTGCGGTCAGACAGTGGGTTCCCAAGCAGCAAGGCTCGAGGTTACATCGACTCTTGTGGAGAGTCTGAGGCATGTTGAGCTAGAGGGTTTGCGGGCGGAGAATGTGCAGAGAGAGCGGCTTGCAGGGCAGCTTGAGGTGTTGAGCAGATAGCAGAGGTTTATGGGTGTTTCATGACCGGGTCTGGGTTCCGAGAGTCGGCGATCTGTGGCAGCTGATTTTAGATGAGTCGCATCGTTCAAGATTGTCCATCCACCCCGGGAGCACCAAGATGTACAGAGATTTGCGTGAGTATTACTGGTGGCCTGGGATGAAGAGAGATGTAGGCCGATACGTCGAGGAGTGCACGACTTGTCTGCGAGTTAAAGCCGAGCATCAGAAGCCTCACGGGCATTTGCAGCCTCTAGAGATCCCAGAGTGGAAGTGGTATCATATCACGATGGATTTCATCGTTAGACTTCCGTGCACCGTTCGAGGTAATGATATGATCTGGGTGATTGTGGATCGGTTGACTAAGAGTGCCCATTTCCTGGCAGTGAGAGGCACCATTACTATGGATCAGTTGGCTCGATTGTACATCAGTGAGATAGTTTCGAGGCATGGCGTTCCGATGTCGATTAAGTCCGATAGAGATACGCGGTTTACTTCGAGATTCTGGCAGAGCTTTCAGCGCGAGCTGGGGACGAGAGTTCAGTTGAGTACAGCGTACAGACCTCAGACAGATGGGCAGACAGAGCGGACGAATCAGACTCTCGAGGATATGCTTCGAGCTTGTGTGATCGATTTCAGTGGTAGTAGGGACGTTCACTTGCCGTTGGTCGAGTTTGCATACAACAACAGCTACCATTCCTCCATCAAGATGGCTCCATTCGAGGCACTGTATGGGCGTAAGTGCCTAACCCTGGTGTGTTGGGGCGAGGTCGGCGAGCGACCTATCAGTGGGCCCGAGTTGTTACAGGAGACGAGTGATAAGGTGGCGATCATTCGTGAACATATGAGGGTGGCACAGAGCCGGCAGAAGAGTTATGCCGATCGTCGTCTGACTGAGCTCGTGTTCAGTGTCGGGGACCGCGTTATGCTGAAGGTATCGCCATGGAAAGGAGTTATTAGATTCAGACATCGAGGTAAGCTGAGTCCGCGATACATCGGTCCGTTCGAGATTATTGCCAGAGTCCGAGATCAGGCGTATAGATTGAGGTTGCCTCCCGAGTTGGTCGGAGTTCATGATACGTTTCACGTGAGTCATCTGAGGAAATGTCTGGCCAAGGATGATCAGTTTGTGCCGTTATCCGAGATCACCGTGGATAATCATCTGAGATATGTTGAGCAGCCCGAGGCTATTACTGACCGGAAGGTGAAAAGATTGCGGAACAAGGAGATCGCGCTAGTGCTCGTTCAGTGGAGGCATCATAAGGGTACTTGTGCTACCTGGGAGCCCGAGGCCGAGATGAGGAGCTGATATCCACAACTGTTCTCGAGTCCGAGCTAGATTCCGGGACGGAATCTTTTTAAGAGGAGAGGATTTGTAACATCCCGGATTTGAGCCTGGTATGTGGATTTAATTTATTGGCTCATTAATTTAATATTATTGTGTTGTTCCAATTAAATCTCGTTTCGTGGAATTGACGTGTCGAGACCGAGTGATACGTGTCTCCGAGTTAATAATTAGCAGATTAATATTAATTATGAGATCGTGGATTTAATTGGGTCCTAATGATATTAATAGTGACAAAGTGATATCGGGTTCGGATTAATCGGGTTCGGGGTTTCTAATTAAGGAAAGGGATATATATATATATATATATATATATATATATGCGTTCTTTGACTTGTGTCCCCTTCTTTCCCTTTTCAAAATTAGAAATATTGAGAGTGTGTGTGTGTGTTAGAATCTCTGGAGCTTGCAAAGGATCCTAAAGTTGGTTGCTGAATTGGAGCATCTTCTTCTCCTTTGTGTTTGTGATCAAGTCAAGGTAGGAATTTCATGGTTTGAGTGTTAAATTTGTATATATATGTATGTGAAATCAAGAGTTTGGTTTCTGAAGTTGTATGCTCGAGTATGTATGGGTTTTGTGTGTTGGTATTGCTGAAAATCGAGAACTAAGGGTTTAAACCCTGGATTCTGCCATTTTTAGCGACCTGCACAGGTCTATAAGTTGCGTGAGCGCGGCCGCAATGGCCTCGGCGCGACCGCGATCGCGGCGCGACCGAGTTGCCCAAGCGCGGGCCCGCGATGTGGCGTCTGGCGGAGGGGATTTTGGGCGTCGGTTGTTCGTTCGGGGTGGTTCCGTGGGTCGTGTTTGCTTGTGATAAATGTGTTTGGGTTTGTTAATTGTCGGTCGGGTTATATTAATCTGTTGGGGTCCGTGTTAATTACAGGTTCGAGCCGTCCGCGTTCCGACCAGCGATAGAGTTTTGGGTCGTCGTTGCTTTGGGGTATTGGGCGCGTAGTCTTTTATGAGTCAGTTATGTGTTGTGATGTGTGTATATGAGACAGAGATACAACGCAGGTATGATTTTATCTACCATATATGTGTTATACGTGTTTAAGTTGCAGGTATCCGCAATATGTGATCGCGCAGGCTGACTGTCCCTAACCAGTCACGAGGTATGAGACTGTATATGTACAGTAGTGTTTATTGCCAGGTCGCTCCTGTGCCTATTGTGAGCTAACCGCTGCTGTGTGCGGCCTGTTAGCTAGGGAACGGCGTCCCCTTTTGAGCAAAGATATGTGGATGCATCGAGCTGTGTTTTGTGCATTGAGATATATGTGTTGTGCATGCTATATATGTTATGTTGCAGAGTCTAACCCTCGCGTACTCACGAGCTGTCCAGCTTATGTTTTCGAGTCTTCCGTGTCTCAGGCAGCCATACCGTGGGATCACAGTCACAGTCGCAGCAGCCGAAGTAGTGATCGGGGCAGTTTAGAGTTGTGTATGCTGACAGTATTTTGATGCTCGACTTTAGAGCCGTTATCTGTATTTGTACTTAATCAGCAATGTGTTAGCTATCGGTAGTTAGTGTTTATCAGATAATTCAGTTGTGTATGTATCTGCTTCAGCATGTGACTTGATGTATGACAGCTTATGTGTTAAAGTTTTAATTAACAGTGTTTTCCCGCTAATCCTATGACATGTGTACTATGAGATGATTGCGATATTGCCACCTGTGTATTGTATTGACGTGGCATTTGTGTGAGAAATGTGGGTGTTACATTTGTAAACTCTTTAGTATCAATAAGTTGTTGATATGAGTTGACTTGAAATGCTTCATAGGAGTCAAATTGAGAAATGTAGCAAAACTCATATGATTTTCGAGTATGTAGACAACTTTGACATGTTGTCTTGTAAAATTCATATAATATCACTCGAAGCTCCGTTTTGGACGTGCCATACATCGTTGGAAAGTAAGAGAGTGTACTTTAATTTAAAATAGTCTTATGAAGCTAATTTAGACGTTAACCATGTCAAAAATGCCTGATATTGCTGCTGACCTGCAGTTGATGAAAAATGGTGATATCAAACTTTATAAAGACATATTGAATTGGTTATAGAATCGTCTTGGATGATTCAAGTTGGATATGAAAGATAAAAGAGTCTACTCTATGTCACTTTAAGATATGTTAAGATTTCTCAATCTATAACAAGGTTAAAAACCTATTTTTCACAGCTAGATATAAACAAAAATATGAGACGTTTGGTATTGATAATTTGATTGTTTTGTTTGGGATGATCATGCAAATTTTAATATGATATTATAGGTCATATGTTTACATAATTGAGAATACTTTTTAAGTTCCAAAGTACTTGTGTAACTTGAAGAATCCTTGCTTTGATTTAAGGCTTAACTTGTATGGGCCTATATCCGGAACGTGTTGTGGAGGCCAACATCTTATTGCCGATCACTGTGAGTTCTAGCATTAGATTTTCATAATGCATCATATGATGAGATTGTTGACACGTTGATGATCATATTATATTGGTTCATATCGTATCATCCAAAATTGCTTGCATAAATATCCTTTTTCTTTATATCATATTTGATCTCGAGGCATTGTGAATCTCATTTGTTGAGCTTATCGTTTGACCTCACCTGGATGTTCGTGGATTATTCCCGGCTCCTGTGGATGCCCGATGGCCAACGTACTTGAATTGTCGGAAGTCCCAACTATGATAGGGACAGTCCCGATTATGATACTGATAACCTCGTACTATGCAAGAGGCAACACCACTCCCGACTATGATAGGAAACCTTGTACTCTGAAGGGGCATGTGGTACTTGTTCGCACATTTTATGCATTTGAGACGTGTCGTTTGGAAACATTGTGTCATACCCGGTTACCCCGTTGGCAACGAAACGTGACGTCGCGGAAGCATAGTCATAATCAAGTGAACGACCACTATATGGACGTTTTAAAAAATACATTGATTTAACTTCAAATTTAAATATTGTTTTACATAACCAAAATAAACTGTAAGTAGTTCGCAAATTACAGAGGTTCAAATACATAACCATAATGACATTAATATTGCAATTAAATCTCTGAAGGTTTGAAAATTTATGCGACTCCAAAAGTACGGAAGCCTTTAAAACTTCCGATGTTGTGCATGTGCCTTAATTTCCTGAAAATACATGTTAAAATATGTCAACAAAATTGTTGGTGAGTTCATAGGTTTACCCGTAAATATGACTTGTATGGACATCAATAGTTGAGTTTGAATTTATAAAATCATAAATTCCATGTTATGTATTACATAAAACCATCATGCAACCGAAACTTAATTATGAGTTTGCCATGTGCAGTATTTCCCAATGTAATACAGTTATGTTAAATATATATGCATTCCTTAGCAGTTGGAGCGACCAACCTAGGTGGGGGACATTAATCCCAATAGATCTATCTATAATATATCCGCGCTAACATAAAAATGTAACTAACGGTTCATGATTTGAGGGCTGATGGAACCACATGTGTAATACATAATAGAAATGAAGTAGTTTCTGTGTCCATATGAAAACGTAGCATGTATTTCTACCCCAAAACATAACAGTGTGAAAATAGGGGCTATGAAGACTCACCGTGACTGCGATGGCAAATACGAGCAAAAAATGCAAATTTGCGTTGTAGATGGGTGATGAAACCGGATGTGTTTAACCGAATCCTAAATGATATGAGAGACTTAATAACTCCCATATATGATAATATGTATGTATAAAGGTCTTTATGTTTTAAATCACCCAATATTACAAGTTTATAAATAAAACCCACTTAAAACGTCAAGTTTATACATATATATATATATATATATATATATATATATATATATATATATATATATATATATATATATATATATATATATATATAATTTTCCAGCTTTTTAAAAGTTTTTCGGCCTACTTTGAGGCTGTTATTGACCAAGCTCTAAAACAATTTAGGCTTTGGTTATCTTAGACACAAAACTACTATATACAAAGAATTTTTAAAGTTAATAACGGCCATTTTTCGAGGTGTTTAGGTTGGGGAAAATGCTCGTTAAAAACTCTATGTTGGCCATTTTTGATCTGTCAAACATTCAGGTTCCCAAATAATATCAGGGGGTTCTAAACTCCATATTAAATTATGAAAACCTCCAGATTTTTAGTTAAGACTTAGATCTAACTTTTGAGACAAGAATCAACTCATTTCGTTAAGTTATGAATTAGTTATGATTTTTCAAAGTCGACGTAATGTTTCTGCCGAAAATCCGGACTTCATAAACTTGAAACAACTTGTGATTTTTGTTGTTTATTCAAAAACTACTTGTATAAAAGGTTATAAAACACATTTATTATATATTTTATAAACACATTTGAAGAAAAACAAACTTAAAAACAAAACTAGTGATTTATAAACTTGAGTTTTTATGAAACTTGTTGTTGTTGGTGATTATATATATTATGCAAGACTTATATAAACATAAATACAAGATGTAATAAGTTAGTATTTACTTACTTTAGGGTATTAGAATTATGCAAATGAGAAGAATGTTGGATCTTGAAAGATTTCACCAAGAACACTTTGCAAAAATGAAGAACACTTGAAAGAAAATTGTGTGCACTATGTGTGTGTGGTCGGATTCAAGAGGAGAGAAAGAGAGATTTTTGGGTGGTGCAAGTGTGGAAATGAAGTGAAGAGAAGTCCTCTATTTATAGAGGAGTGAAAGATCTTGAAATGATGATGATGTTGAAGGTTGAGTGTATGATCTTGGTGAAGTGAAAGAGTGAGGATGAATGATGGTGATTGTGTATGGTGTTGTAATAAAAAAATTGAAAGTCAACACCTATGTTGTACCACCCTAAGGGCCGGCCACTATATGGTATTTCTATGTATTTTTTTTTGTGTATAAATGTATTTCAAAATGTATTATTGTATTTCCCTTTTTATGTAAATTCATAAATACTTATGAATTCATTAGTTTAATGAATTGTTTTAGTCTTCCATAATTAATGTTAAGTAAGTGTATTAATGCATGATTAGTGTTACTAAACTTAATTTAATTATGTACTCAGTTGAATTAATCCATCGTATCGCAAATCGATCGGATTAATTAATTTGTCGATTTATCGCACCGATGAAATTGTTTCTAATTGAATTGGATTTCCTTATGAATATTGTTAATCATTTTGATTAATTGCTAATGACCACTGATTAGGTTATAATTGGCTAGTAATTAGTGATTAGGTCATAGTTGCTAACCTGGTTTAGTGCCGGATGTTACACTCTCCCCCTGTTAAGGGAATTTCGTCTCGAAATTAGCTCGTGTTCTCTACTACTTGAGTATTTGAGAATAGATGAGGGTATTTTTCCCGAAACTGATCTTCACGTTCTCATGTAAACTCAGAACCTCGCTTAGAGTTCCATCTGACTTTTATTATCGGGATTCGGCTGTGCTTTAGTTTCTTGACTTCTCGATCCATTATTTCTACGGGTTGTTTAATGAAGTTTAACTTATCATCTAGTTCCAGTTCATCCATGGGTATGACGAGTGTTTCATCAGCCAGGCACTTCTTAAGGTTGGACACGTGGAATATATTATGTACATTACTTAGCTCTGGGGGCAGATTGAGTCAATAGGCTACCGGGCCAATTCTTTTGGAGATCTTGAATGGTCTGATATAACGAGGATTGGGTTTTCCTTGTTTCCCAAAACGTATTACACCTTTCCAAGGCGAGACTTTTAGCATTACTTGATCTCCCTCCTGGAATTCCAAATCCTTCCGTCTAACATTTGCATAGCTTTTATGTCGATCCCGTGGGATCTTTAATCAGTTTCGAATCTGGACTATCTTTTCTGTAGTCTCCTGGATTATCTCGGGTCCAGTGATCTGGCTATCTCCTACCTTAGCCCAACAAAGCGGTGACCGACACTTTCACCAATAAAGTGCCTTAAATGGAGCAGTCTTAATACTCGAATGGCAGCTGTTGTTATAGGAAAACTCAACTAATGGCAGATGTCTGTCCCAACTTTTGCCAAAGTCAATAACACATGCTTTTAGCATGTCCTCCAATGTCTGAATCGTTCTTTCACTCTGACCATCCGTCTGTGGGTGATAGGCCGTGCTCATGTCCAGGCGTGTACCCAACGCCTCTTGTAACGATTGCCAAAATCTTGATGTGAACCGGCTGTCTCTATCCGATATAATCGATACGGGGACTCCATGCCTTGAGACAACTTCTTTAAGATAGATTCGGGTTAACTTATCCATCTTATCAGTCTCCTTGATGGGCAATAATTTTGCAGTCTTTGTGATTCGGTCCACAATCACCCAAATGGTGTCACAACCACCAGAAGTCTTTGGCAACTTTGTGATGAAGTCCATGGTTATTTTCTCCCACTTCCACTGAGGTATTTCTGGTTGAACCAACAATCCTGACGGCTTCTGGTGCTCAGCCTTAACTTTCAAACACGTTAAGCACTTGCTGACATACGTAGCAATGTCAGCCTTCATGTTTGGCCACCAGTACATTTCCTTCAGGTCATGATACATCTTATATGATCCTGGGGGAATAGCATATCTTGTCTTATGTCCTTCATCCATGACCAGCTTCCTCAACCCTCCGAATTTTGGTAGCCAAATTCTGTTCATGAAGTACCGACATCTATCGGTCTTGATTTCAAACTGTTTATACATCCCTCTCAAGGCTTCATCTAGCAGATTTTCATCCTTGACTGCTTCTTTCTATGCCTCGTGGATTTGAGTTCATGTTTAACTGTATAGTCATGACCAAAGCTCGGACCCTCAGGGGTTTAACCCGTTTCTTCTTACTCAAGGCATCGGCTACAACATTTGCCTTACCCGGATGATAACGGATCGCGCAGTCATAATCGCTAAGCAGCTCAACCCAGCGTCGTTGCCTCATGTTTAACTCCTTCTGGTTCAGAATATGCTGAAGGCTCTTGTGGTCTGTAAACACCATGCACTTAGTACCGTAAAGGTAGTGTCTCCATATCTTGAGAGCAACTACCACAGCTCCAAGCTCCATGTCGTGATTCGTGTAGTTTACCTCATGAACTTTAAGTTGCCGCGATGCATAAGCGATAACCTTATCTCTTTGCATTAACACACAACCCATTCCATTGTGTGAGGCATCGCAGTAAACCACAAAATCTTCTATACCTTCCGGTAAGGACAGGATAGGTGCACTACATAGCCTTTGCTTTAATAGTCGGAATGTTGTTTCCTGATCTTCACCCTAGTTGTACTTCATGTCCTTTCGAGTCAATACCATTAAGGAACCAGCTATTTTCGAGAAGTTTTCAATGAACCGCCTATAATAACAGGCAAGACCTAAGAACTGACGGATTTCGGTGGGAGTCCTAGGAGTTTCCCAGTTCTTAATGGCCTCGATTTTTGATGGGTCTACTTGTATTCCTTGACTGTTGATCACGTGCCCAAGGAATTTCACTTCTCTAGAAGCTCCAAAATCAACTTCAGATGCTGCTCATGCTCGTCCTTGCTTCTGGAATAAATAAGGATGTCATCTATGAAGACAATAACGAATTTGTCTCGATAAGGTTTGCATACACGATTCATGAGATCCATGAATACTGTTGGTGCATTGGTCAAACCAAATGGCATCACCTGAAACTCGTAATGACCATAACGAGTTCTGAATGATGTCTTGGGTATATCCTCTTCCCGAACCTTAACTTGGTGATATCCGGACCGCAAATCAATCTTAGAGTAAAAACTAGATCCTCGGAGTTGATCGAATAAATCATCGATTCTGGGGAGAGGGTACAGGTTTTTGATCGTTAACTTGTTCAGCTCTTGGTAATCGATGCACATCCTAAAGGATCCGTCCTTTTTCTTGACATATAAGACCGGAGCTCCCCAAGGTGAGGAACTTGGTCGGATGAATCATTTATCCAACAGTTCTTACAGCTGGTTGGATAATTCTTGCATCTCTGACGGTGCCAATCGGTAGGGTGTTCGTGCGACAGGTGCAGCTCCGGGCACCAAGTCAATCTGAAATTCTACTTGCCTAATCGGTGGAAGTCCAGGCAAGTCTTCAGGAAAGACTTTTGGGTAGTCACGAACTACCGGGATTTCTTCGAGTCATTTCTCCTTCGACTCCTTTTTCCACTAGTTGAACTAACACTGCTTGACAACCTCTTCGAAGGCACTTCAACGTTCTCAAACCAGAGATGACGTTCAACTGACGAATCTTTCTTTCTCTTTGGAATGTTAGGACTTTCTTTTTCTTAAGTGGTATTCTAACGACCTTCTTACCACATAAGATTTCGGCATGGTTGTCTGACAACCAATCCATACCAATAACCACGTCGAAGCTTCCGAGTTCAATAAGCATCAAATTTATCTTAAAGGGATGACCTGTCAATTTTAGTGTGCACTCCTTAATTATACTATTTGTTTCAATCAACTTTCCGTCAGCTAATTCTACGGCATAAGCATTTTCTAATGGGGAAAGAGTGGCATTCAGTTGTTCACTAAACTTAGCAGATATAAAACTCCTATCAGCCCCAGTATCAAACAGCACATAAGCATACATATCATTAAGAAGGAATGTATCGGTTACTACGTTGGGGTCTTGACGAGCGTCGCCTACTCCTAACACAAAGGCTCTCCCTTGAGCTCCACCACCGTTCCTTAACTTTGGACAGTCCTTCTTGAAGTGCCCAGCTATCCCACATTCGAAACAGCTCCTTTGTGTGCCGTTGTTGCCTCCGTTGGTATTATACTTACAATCTTGGGTCAGATGACCGAGCTTCTTACATTTCCCGTAAGGGGTTGGACAGGGACCTACATGATGGTAGGTGCATCGGTTACACAATGGTTTGTTGCCGGTATAGCCCTTCCTTGGCTCAGCTCTGGCGACAAAGGCTTTGATGGTTCCGGGCTTTTTGGACTGTGAGCCCGAACCTTTCCCGGACTTGTCCTCCAATTTCCTTTTGTTTTCCCCTGCCTTGGCCTCCATTCTCCTGGCCACTAGATCCATTAAATTATTTTCCATCCGAATGGCGCACTGAATAGTAGTTGGGTTGGATGCGGTGACATTCCCTTGAATTTGAGGGGCGAGTCCTCAAATGTAGCGCTCAATACGCTTGTACTCCGGAGTGACCATTTGTGGGCATAGTAGGCTCAATTCGTGAAAATGGTTGGTGTACCCGGCGACATCTGTTCCCTTCATTGCAAGATTCCAAAACTCAGACTCCATCTTTTGCAGTTCGTTCCTAGGGCAATACTCATCCGTCATCATCTTCTTCAACTCAGTCCAGGCGAGTTGGTAAGCCGTGTCAATTCCCACAGACTGAGCATATGAATTCCACCAAGTCAAAGTGTCGTCCTGAAGAGTGTGGGTAGCGAACTTGACATTCTCATCCTCGATACAGCCACTAACGCGGAACACCGACTCAAGTTTCTCGAACCAGTGAACTAGTCTGACAGCGCCTTCCGTCCCATTGAAGTATCGAGGCTTACAGCTTAAACACCGACTCAAGTTTCTCGAACCAGTGAACTAGTCTGACAGCTCCTCCATCGTCGTTTGCGATGCTATTGCGGTTGGTTTTGTAAGTGGCTATAGCTGTTGCCACTCGTTGGGCGACCGCTCAATCTCGGCAGTGTTCATGGCTCTTTTGGGTGGCATTATCTTAAAGTTTAAAGAAAAGAGCATAGTGTGAGAAGTTGAGTCTTAAAGATTCAAAATTTTCTTAGGGCACAGTTCTATAATCATCAAACACAGATTCAGAAATAACTTGAAGTTTTCATTAATAATTCACAATTTCTTACATCGGGGTGGGTTACTACCCGAAAATTTTAAATCCTAAGCTATTACATAACAATTCTTAACATTACAAGTATAAGGGGGTACTAGGGGTGGGAGTGATCGGGGGTCTCTCCCTGCTCTAATGCATTGAGGCGTTGTGTTAGCTCCTCATTGCGGGCCTCGTATTCGGCTAGTCGTTGTCGAAGCTCCTCCAGCCCGTCCTGTTAAACAGTGACGGCGTGCTGGTTGGCCCAATAGAGTTTGGAGTTTTGCAACTCCTCCCGCTCTATACGAGCAGTCATCTCTTCAATATCTTGGTTAAGTAACCGGATTTGGAGGTCGTGTCGTGAAGATCTTGCTACCAAAAGAGGTATGGTCTGGTCGACCGGCTCCTGAGTGAGCGGTGGGGTCGGTGCGAAGGATGGTCCTCCGATCTCAAATTGGGAGGGGATTCCCTCCTCCCGTCTCCATTCCTGGAGAGTATTGGGCATCCAGTCCCAGCGGCGGGCGTTTGCCCGTCGCCTCGGTGGCAAACTTGGCTGGGGAGCCGGGATTGGAATAGTCTCCCGTCTCTGTATCATCACCCTCTTTCGGGGTGTAAATAGCATTCATGGGTCGTTGGGGTGGGGACGGTATGGTTTAAACGATGGAACCTCGGGATGATATGGGGTGTAGGAGGGGACCACCGGGGGTGGTGGGTCCTCTCTGGATTTGTCTTCCTCCATGGGTTCCTCCTCCATGAGTTCTTCCTTGGATTCCTCCATTGGGTCTTCTTCTTCAGAGGGGTCTTCCTCTTCTGATGGGTCCTCTTCTAAGAAAACCTCTGTGACCTCTGGGCTTAAATGGGCGTACTCATCTTCGGAGTCAAACAGGATGATGATTGTGTTGTTTGACATGTTTCTGCTATCAAGGTCCATTTATAGTCTTTTAGTTAGTTATGAAATATCTTTCAAAAATCAGTAAAACTTAATTGTAGCTATAGTCTAGGATACTAATGCAACCTAGTACACAATAACTATGGCTCTAATACCAATTTGTCACACCCCGTTACCCCGGTTGGCAACGAAGCGTGACGTCGCGGAAGCATAGTCATAATCAAGTGAAAGACCACTATATAGACGTTTTCAAATATACATTGATTTAACTTCAAGTATAAATATTGTTTTACATAACCAAAATAAAGCGTAAGTAGTTCGCAAATTACAGAGATTCAAATACATAACCATAATGACATTAATAATGCAATTAAATCTCCGAAGGTTTGAAAATCTATGCAACTCCAAAAGTACGGAAGCGTTGAAATACTCCCGATGTTGTGCACGTGCCTTAATTTCCTGAAAATACACGCTAAAATACGTCAACAAAATTGTTGGTGAGTTCATAGGTTTACATGTAAATATGACTTGTATGGGCATCAATAGTTGAGTTTGAATTTATAAAATCATAAATTTCATGTTATGTATTACATAAAACCATCATGCAACCGAAACTTCATTATGAGTTTGCCCTGTGCAGTATTCCCCAATGTAATACCTGTAATGTTAAATATATATGCACCCCTTAGTAGTTGGAGCAACCAGCCTAGGTGGGGGACATTAATCCCGATGGATCTATCCATAATATATTCGCGTTTACATAAAAATGTAACTAACGGTTCATGATCTAAGGGCTGATGGAACCACATATGTAATATATAATAGAAATGAAGTAGTTCTGTGTCCATATGAAAACGTAGCATGTATTTTTACCCCAAAATATAACAGTGTGAAAATAGGGGCTATGAAGACACACCGTGAGTGCGATGGCAAATACGAGCGAAAAATGAAAATTTGCGTTGTAGATGGGTGATGAAACCGGATGTGTTTAACCGAGTCCTAAATGATATGAGGGACTTAATAACTCCCATATATGATAATATGTATGTATAAAGGTCTTTATGTTCTAAATCACCCAACATTACAAGTTTATAAATAAAACTCACTTAAAACGTCAAGTTTACATATATATATATATATATATATATATATATATATATATATATATATATATATATATATATATATATATATATATATATATAGAATATGGTTCGTGTGAGTACCTAAAAAATGCAGAGTACCGTGAGTACCTGTGAACACACGGGTTTAAGATGTGAACATGCTCCGAAAAAAAGTTTTTTTTTGTAATTTTTTTTTCATATTAATTTAGATACAAATAATATAAGTCTATTCTTAAAAGATTACACACATTCACACTTTCTAGCCTCTTAAAAGTCATGTGAACGTGAAAAAATTCATGTGAACATGCTTAGCTGTGAACATACGTTCACAACAGTGCAGTTCATGTGAACTTGCACGTTTCACATAGTTATAGTGTGTGTTTAGGTGTGATTTTTTGCAAGTAGTTTTGTATTATTAATTTAAACATGATTATGTAAAAAAATTTCAAAAAAAATGATTTTAAGCGAGGTACCTCCGGTACTCCGCAAAACTAGTGGTACTCATTTGAACCCATATATATATATATATATATATATATATATATATATATATATATATATATATATATATATATATATATATATATATATATATATACATACATACATATACATATATATATATATATATATATATATATACACACACACATATATATGTATATAACGAGGAAATGTGCCCGCGCGTTGCCGCGGGTAAATAAGTAAAACTTTGGATTAGATCGTGAACCCGATAAACCATATTGGAAACAACACCATATGGTTAGGTTCTCAAGTCCGTTCTTTCAATGCCCAACGATACACATACAATTTGGTCCGCTTGTGTACTTGAATTTTCTAATTTTTCGGTTTCATTTCGGTTCGATATGATCGAGTTTTGCACCATTGCATGCCCCTAATGGCAAGTTTAAGCATATGAAATTTTTTATATTAATTAAAACTAAAATATAATAAGGAATATGTTAACATATACATTTGAGACACAAAACTAATGATCAGTACTCGGTAGTTTATGCTGTGAATGCATCACAACAAACAAAACATGCTAGGAACTGTCAACATAAAAAATCAATAGGAATCTAAAAAAGCTAAATTTACCTTCTAACAAAGATATGTGTAACAAATTATGATGTAACTCGTGCCATAAATGCAATAGCCTTAGTTTCAGCATCAAAATCTGATAAACCAAAATTAGACTTTCCTCATTAGTGGATATTTGTTTAGTTCGCGAGGGAAAGCGAAAGGACTCAAGTGTGCTCAACTGGTACATTTGATAAACTATAAAAATTTCAAGTTAAAAAATATTGTAGTTTATGAAATATGAGAGTGACAGGGATACATCGCCAAATATTTTGTCTTCTGAAACAACTTGTATCTTTTTCACTTGAGCTAGTTCCCCTCTTTTTTGGGTACACATTATTATGCTAAAAGTCGACAAAGGATCCCTTAAATTTTCGACAACAGGCGACTTTAGTTCAAAGAATGGATTGTATCAATCGTGATTTCCAAGAGTTCTATAACTTGTTATTATGATTACTAAAGGCTATTTAAGAGACTTGGATAATTTTTTTAACATTTTACGGTTTTCAAGGGACACACAAAATACAGGTAAAATGGACTAACCTTCAAAATTTCTATCCAAACTGCCGGTCCATTTGAGAGTTGATCAAACTAACATTGGCAGTATAACACTTCTTAAAAAGAGCTATAATAGTTGAACTGCAATAACACATAATTACAATAATTGGTTTTTATATACATGGTATACAACTAACTATAAAACAAATATCTAAATCCTATACTTCTAGTTATGTTTTTTTTTTTAACAATCAAAGGTAGAACTAACCGAGAGCTTCGGCAACTTCTAGTTATGTGATCATGACATGTTACTATAGTTCCAAATAACCACCCCACGTCAATCTACGGACTGCATTTAGATGTGGAGAGTCCAATTGAAATTTATACAAGAAAATACTTCCCAATCAAGAAGATAGATTGAATCAGATTGCTTTGCTTTCATGTATCACTTATTTTACCTCTATCTATGACACTCTTTGGAAGACCTTAGTGAACCATACATAAATACTTTGTTTGCAATTTTTTTGTTTCATGCAATTATATGATTTTGTTATGTGCACACGGTTGATAATCCTAACAACATATATGTTAATCTATCACATATTGGATCACAAATATGCATCGGGTTACGAACGTTTATCCCAATTAAGATTTTGGCTACAAATAGTATACATGGATTTTAAAAAAGAAATGTAATAAAAAAAAACATAGTCATCAATTAATCAATCGTAATATCTATCATTCAAGAAATTGCCTATATGTAGGTGAATGAAACTATTGTTCAGAGGGGTGCAAATTCCAAGTTGCCAGTATCAAGATTTTGTTGTAATGCACAACCAAATGACAACAGCCAAAAATACAAATTGTGGTTGGATCATGAAAAGAAAATGACCTTATTCTATATTTTTACAGAGTAAAGTTGTATGTATGCAACACATATCACATAATTTATAATCAAAAAACAAAGTAATTTCAGTAAATATCCAATTGTATTTCAAAAGCTTGAGTTCCATAGCCAAGATCTATTCAGTCGAAGATGAAGAGGTGGTGGTGCTGAGAGAGTGGCAATGAGGCTACTGAGAGAGTGAGCATGCAGAGGTTGCTAAGGTTTAAAAGAAAAACACAAATGAAAAAGAGATGCATGACTAAAAAATAGGACCTCTCTATGATAACCTTTTGTCAAAAATCAGTTTATCAAATTTACTATCAAATGTTACTAATCATATAGCAAAATCCAAGTTCAGGAAAAAAGAGATGAACATGAAAACTCTACTATAAAGCTTAACAAAACCTTTACCAATGTAAATTTTTTTTTTTTGTATTCTCTATGAACTCTTGTAACATAGTTTTTTAGTAGAATATAAAATCTATTAATAATAAATAGGTAGACCACCTATTCTAAACTAAATTTCAGCCAAGGGTAGACTCCATGCTTGAGGCTTTACACAGTAGAATACAAAATCTATATTTTTTTTTTGCTATCCTTTGGATGTTGTTAACACTAGACTCCATGCTTAAGGCTTTACATTGATGGAGCTTCAACTCCTAGAGTTTTTATAGTAACTGGATTACTTTAGAGCTTCATAAGCAGAGTTATAGAGTTATGGTTACAGTTTCTATTGAACAATAATGATAACAATCATGACATTTTTTATATAGATAATATTATATGCATCAAATGAAACAAAAACCATCAGATTAAATGGCACGAGGATAAGTATTATAATCCAATCCTTCATTATTTGAACTGCAGACATTAATGGTTCAGAAACAATAACAAATTTTAGTGATCAACGACACCAGATAAAGCACGAAGCAAAGCAAATTGAAAGGAGATGGTGTCACCACAACAAAAGGTAGTTGATTTGTGCTACACTGCCAGTGGCCTACTACAGAAAGCATAAAACTATGTATATGACATGATTGAATGCATATATTCAAAAGAGATTATTACAACTTCTAGAACCTGATAATTAGTTGACTAAAATTAGTGATAGTCAACTAAACTCAATTACCCGTCATGATAAGGTGTTTTTTTTTTTTTGCCAAATGCCATCATTATTTAATTATTTTGGCCTAAATAATCATCAACATAATCAATTTCGTTGAATACCACATCTTTTTTCAACATGTCTGTTAGTCTATGATTTGCTTTCATCTTGGCTACCATTTCATGGTATTTAAGAGATAAGATAAAACCTTAGTCATGAAGAAAGCAAATATGTGAGGGTTTTTGATGGCTCTGTTTGACATAATGAAATCAACTACAAACCTAAACATCAGAAGTAGCATATTAAAATTGAGTGATTTCACGTTTTAGGGTTACAAATGATAAAAATATGTCAAAGAGGTTAGGTTGTTGTTTACCTTGTGTACACCATCAACAGATCCATGTAGAGGATGGTGAAGAAATCAGAGACGCATAAGCACGGAAAGTCGGTCTTCAAGCCCATCAAATTTAAAAGATGAAAAACAAACCACAGATTAACTCCTTTAGTCAATTTCTTGTATATGTCTACACTCGATTTCTTCAACAGATGTCTTTAGGCGATTTCTTGAAGACCAGAAGACTACATATCCTTGATCTTCAGTTGATTTCGGAAGATGAAGAAGCAACAGATTGATCGATTGAAGAAGATGGAGAAGATGGAGAAGCAAGAGGTCGAATTCAGAATCGAAGATAACGTAAGGGGTTTACACAACAAATATGAGGGAGGAAAGGGGACGATTGCAAATGATGAAAGGGATTCAAAAATCGCAAGCAACAAAATGATCGATTGAAGAAGATGGAGAAGCAAGAGGTCGAATTCAGAATCGAAGATAACGAAAGGGTTTTACACAATAAATATTAGGGAGGAAAGGGGTTCGATTGCAAACGATGAAAGGGATTCAAAATCGTCGTTGTGAAGGGAATCAATGAAGTTATGGATGAAATTGGCCTCCCTATGGATCATGTTGCAGAGCGAAAATGAAGGAGCGTGAAAGAGCTTCGATAGTTAGGTCTGGCACAAGAAAGAGATTGGCAACTATTCTTGTAAACAGTTCCTTATGAACAGTCTATGAACAGGGACATTTACCCTGGTAAATGTTATTATTAGAATTTTCCAGCTTTTTAAAAGTTTTTCGGCCTACTTTGAGGCTGTTTTTGACCAAGCTCCAAAACGATTTAGACTTTGGTTTTCTTAGACATAAAAATAATATATACAAAGAATTTTTAAAGTAAAGAACGGCCATTTTTCGAGGTGTTTAGGTTGGGGAAAAAGCTCGTTAAAAACCCTATGTTGGCCATTTTTGAGCTGTCAAACTTTCGGGTTCCCAAATAATATCTGGAGGTTCTAAACTCCATATTAAATTATGAAAACCTCCAGATTTTTAGTTAAGACTTAGATCTAAATTTTGATATAAGAATCAACTCATTTCGTTAAGTTATGAATTAGTTATGATTTTTCAAAGTCGGCGTAATATTTCTGCCGAAAATCCGGACTTCATAAACTTGAAACAACTTGTAATTCTTGTTGTTTATTCAAAAACTACTTGTATAAAAGGTTATAAAACACATTTATACAACTTGTTTTCATAATATTTATACTTACATAATGTGTTTATATATTTTATAAAACATTTGAAGAAAAACAAACTTAAAAACAAAACTAGTGATTTATAAACTTGAGTTTTTATGAAACTTGTTGTTGTTGGTGATTATATATATTATGCAAGACTTATATAAACATAAATACAAGATATAATAAGTTAGTATTTACTTACTTTGGGGTATTAGAAGTATGCAAATGAGAAGAATGTTGGATCTTGAAAGATTTCACCAAGAACACCTTGCAAAAATGAAGAACACTTGAAAGAAAAGTGTGTGCACTATGTGTGTGTGTGGCAGGATTCAAGAGGAGGGAAAGAGAGATTTTTGTGTGGTGAAAGTGTGGAAATGAAGTGAAGAGAAGTCCTCTATTTATAGAGGATTGAAAGATATTGAAATGATGATGATGTTGAAGGTTGAGTGTAAGATCTTGGTGAAGTGAAAGAGTGAGGATGAATGATGGTGATTGTGTATGGTGTTGTAATAAAAAAATTGAAAGTCAATACCTATGTTGTACCACCCTAAGGGCCGGCCACTATATGGTATTTCTATGTATTTTTTTGTATAAATGTATTTCAAAATGTATTCTTGTATTTCCCTTTTTATGTAAATTCATAAATACTTATGAATGCATTAGTTTAATGAATTGTTTTAGTCTTGCATAATTAATGTTAAGTAAGTGTATTAATGCATGATTAGTGTTACTAATCTTAATTTAATTATGTACTCAGTTGAATTAATCCATCGTATCGCATATCGATCGGATTAATTAATTTGCTGATTCATCGCACCGATGTAATTGTTTCTAATTGAATAGGATTTCCTTATGAACATTGTTAATCACTTTGATTAATTGCTAATGACCACTGATTAGGTTATAATTGGCTAGTAAATACTGATTAGGTCATAGTTGCTAACATGGTTTAGTGCCGGATGTTACACATTGTGCTTGATCATCATCACATCTAGGGGTGGCAAATTGAGCCCATTCAAGCAAATGGGTCAAACGGGTTGATGACCAAAAGTCATAAATTTTACATAATTTTGAAATTTTTTTCAAAGAACAATTTTTTTAATACATCGTTTTATAAATTTTCATTTTAAAAAAAATTGTGTTCTATATTAGTTTTTTACAATGGGTCCATTTAACCCTTCGGCCCGTTGGGTTAAGATTGCCACCCCTAATCACATCTATATTCATTGTGTCATATCTAATCTAGTAACTCACTCAACGTTATGTTGACCTTTTAGTTGTTAACATTTTTCAGGTCTTGAGCTATTTGCTAGAGAGTCTCTAAACTTCTAACGGTTTGGTTATCCTGAAGCTAGTGGTATTGAGACCACCGGTACACATTGGTTGCTGTTTTGGGTTACTGGGTAGTTGCTTTCCCGACCTTGAATACTCGTCTTACAGGATCATCACATGTTCCCTTGTAAAGTTTATATTTAGAATTTTGTTGACATCATGTTTGGTGATGTTAGTTACAAAAGTTTTAAATCTACCCTAATTCCGCAAGTATTATGTGTCAATTATTGTTAATTACTACTTTAAAGTAATATTATGATTGTATGGGTGATTCATTTGGGTTTCAAATGGATCTTCAAAAAGAAGATGTAAGTTGATGGGTCAATTGATAAGTTCAAAGCTCGTTTAGTCATACAAGGTTTCCGACAAAAGGAAGGGATTGACTACTTTGATACTTATGCTTCAGTTGCACGGATACCCTGATTAGATTGTTAATTGCTTTCGCGGCAATTCAAAACGGCATTCTTGAATGGTGATTTGGACGAAGAAGTGTACATGAAACAACCGGAAAGTTTTGTTATGCCTGGAAATGAGCATAAAGTTTGTAGGTTGATAAAGTCTCTTTACAGACTTAAACAAGCACCTAAGCAATGACATCAAAATTTGATGAGATAATTTTGTCAAGTGGTTTCAATTTAAACCAATGTGACAAATGTGTATATAGCAAATTTGATAATTCCGGTAAAGGAGACATAATTTGTCTGTATGTTGATGGCATGTTGATTTTTGGTACCGACCAAAATCAAGTTGATATAACAAAAGAATTTTTGTCATCAAGATTCTTCATGAAAGATATGGGGGAGGTGGATGTAATTCTTGGTATAAAGAGAGAAGAATGGAATTTTTTTTGTCACAATCTCATTACATTGAGAAAGTACTAAAGAAATTTAACTATTTGAATTGTTCTCCGGTAAGTACTCCAATTGATCCAAGTTTGGACTTAACTTTGTATTTATTCACAAATGGATGGGACACAAGGTTAGAATGGTGTCGGGTTTTTAGACTTTGGAATTGTTTAAACTTTTGTGTGGATTATCGTCATGTATTCAAATGGGTTGAAGGGTTCAATTCTTAGAACACCCTGATTCTCGAATGTTTGATTTGTATAATTCGCTAAGATGAAAATTCAATCTTCAAGACATATTCATTTATGCATAACTTTGTTTTGTTTGTATATTTTTTTATGCTAAAATGGGGGAGGAATGTTATTATTTTAGCGTAATGTGTAACCGGTAGTTGATTCAGGTTGGATCTATAACAAGTTTGGGGGTGTGGATTACACACTTGTATAAGGTTGGCATGAATCAAGACACACGCTTTTTATTGTCTACAAACAAAAACAAACGGTTACAACCTTTGGCATTTTGGTGGTTACAACATTTGGCCTTATAGTGGTTACAACCTTTGCATTTTGGTGGTTACAACCTTTGGCCTTATGGTGGTTACAACTTTTGGCATTTTGGTGGTTACAACTCTTGGTTTTGTGGGTTACTTGCCAACATGCCTATATATACAAACTTTGTTCAAGACAAGTCTAGTATATAGAAATCTTCTTGTGTATTATCCCACAACAAAAATTGAATACCCAGCTTTGGGCAAATTATTGTTGTCGGAAAGTGAACTTTCACGATCATAAGATATCCAAGGCCAACGATTCTATTCTTATTGTTTCTTACCAAACTTGAATACCCCAACACTCCTTGCTACAGTCAATTGTTTTCTTTGGAGGGTTATGTTAGGAAGAATTCCAACGAAAAGGAATTTGGCAGTCAGGAGGATAATTGATGGATCTTTATTTTTTCAATGTGTGGAAAGAAAGAGGAAACTGAAGAACATTTATTTTATAAATGTTCTATTAGTATGGAATCATGGAAATGGGCATTATTATGGTATGAAACTTCAGTTGATCAGCATCAATCACTGAGTCGGTTAATTGAGTTGATTCGCAACTCTGTGAAATCAAATAAAAGAAGGCTGTTTCTGGGAAACAATAATATGTGGATTAATCTGGATGGTGTGGAAAGCTAAAAACTCAGTAATATTTAATAATGGAAAAACATCTGCTTCGGTGATAAAGGATGAGATCTGGCAATCATATTCTCTTGGTTAAAGTTTAGGGCGAATTATAAATCGTTAATTTGGTCGTTGTGGGTTGTTTGTCCTTTCTCGTTCTTTTGCTTTTATTTCTTTTTTATTTGCTTTGCTAGTTCCTGGCTAGCTTTTCTGTTGTACCATCTTGATTAGTGTTTATTAATGAAATTGGGTGTTCTAGGCGGGGGTGATGGCAATGCCGAATCTTCCGGTTAGTTTTACATTTGTTGTTCAAAAAATTTTGCATTTTATCAAAGCATTTATATTTTCTAAATATTTTCATTTGCATTTTAATTTATGTTTGATTCGCAACAATCGTACTAGGATTTTAGAGCTGGGAGATTCCCAGCGCGCTCCCCAACGCCTTCTCCGCACAAGGCGTAATTTTTGGTACTTATCAGCTCCTTCGTCACTCCAAGTTGGGGATTAATTGTATAAATACAAAGGGGTTGATAGATTCTCATTTTACCAAAAAAAAAAAAGATTTTTGAGATCACATCATTATCACACAGTCAAACTAGATATAATTAACAAGAAGCAGATTATAAACCATACTATTTGCTTGTTTTTAAAACTTTAAGTGCGTTCATTTGACGAAAACCGAAATATTTACGGGATTCTTTTTGACGAAAACATGGGTTTTGTGGAAACATTTTCGCTTGCATATTTTTCTAAAATAAATTTTCATTTTCAAAATTTATAAGTAAATGTTAAAAACAATTTCAACATGTTTTCAACCATTTTCTAACTCAAAAAAGGAGTTTTCAAGTTATAATATGAACGCGTTTTCAGAATTCTCAATTGTTTTTTGAAAAACTAAATCTAAAAACATTTTCTTGAAAACCAAAACTGAAAACAAATGAAAAATTTTCGTCAAGTGATATCTGAAGTCTTAAAATCACACCTGAAACTATGAGACGACTTCAAGAATTTACATTAAAAGGCTATTAATTTGACTTCAAAACCTCTTAAAATTAAAAGAGAATTTTAGATGCAGAAATCTCCTAACTCTTGATGTAAACAGTGTAAGGAAGTTTATACTTTAAATTCAAATTTCAGACCTATTTAAAGAGGATCTTAAAGCAAACAAACGAAGCTATATGTAAAGCAAAATAAAAAATATTGTTTAAGTTATATATACAGACGATATAGTAATCTTTCCACCAAAATAAAATCAGTCCAAAACGATCAAGTAGCTCTCCTTTGAACCAGGAGGACAACGTTGAGCATGTTGGTGTACCTGGAGAGTATCTGTAGCAACAGCAGAAGGTGTGCGATGGACTGAAACGTCCGAGGTTTGGGGCTGGCGAGAAGAACTGGCCACTGCTGGAGAAGACGACATAATGAAGTCATCAGCATCGTGTCCAATCGTATCCTTGTAACGAACTGGACTCGGTGAGATGCACGAGAACGTCTGGTGCCCTGACTCCATTTTCTCCTGAATAGGAATATCGTTGTTGGAAGCTCGAGGAGGAAGTGGTCCCAACGTAAAGGCAGAAGGCGGAAGCGGAGGTCGTCCTAGAGATGTCAAAATCTGGTCCATCCCCTTCTGTAATAATAATAATTGCGCACCATACGCATAGCAAACCTCTGGATCCGATGTGGTGCGCCCAAACTCAAAGTGTGGTGACAAAAAGGTGGAAGCATGAAAGGATGACCTTGATGACGAAGCTGGAATGTCGGTAAAAAAGGATGGGGTTCGCTCCCTGATATCTGGCGCTCTGTCCTCGGCGTATACCTGAGGCTCCACTCTCGCAACACCGACCGGTTTAAAAGTAGAAGCATGAGAGGATGACCTCAATGACGAAGCTGGAATATCGGTACTAACAGGTCGGGGTCGCTCCCCTGTCTCTGGAGCTCTGTCCTCGGCGTGTACCTGAGGCTCAACTTCGCAGTATTGACTCGTTTAAAAGTGGAAGCACGAGAGGATGACCTCAACGACGAAGCCAGAACATCGGTAATAACAGGTGAGGGTCGTTCCCTGGTCTCTGGAGCTCCATGTACTTGAGGCTCAACTTTCGCAGCACCGAATGGTTTAAAAGTGGAAGCATGAGAGGATGACCTCAATGATGAAGCTGGAATACCCGGAAAAACAGGTGGAGGTCGCTCCTCTATCTCTGGAGCTCGGTCCTCGGCCTGTAGCTGAGGCTCAACTCTCGCAGCACTGACTGCCTCCTGTCCTATCAGACGATTCTCGGTGTCTACCATCCCCATATTACGGAGGGTACGCATAGTAATTTGCGTAACCCCTACCGAACATACTTTAGTAAGTCCTGCCTCAGCCTTTGGTGTAAGGACACCTAACCGCCTCGCTAACCGAGTAATGTCTACCCCTCACTAATCGGGCTACTCGCTCTTGGCCCCGAACAATATCTCAAAAAATATATCAGAAGATAAGCTATCTGTAGGAGCCTCTCCTCAACCAAAAGTAAATGTAGTACCTCCAAATCCCGCTTCGTAACGGTACCACCCCCTTGACCTCTGCCAATTAGTGTCTCTGCCAACAATTTCAAAAATATCCGATGTAAAGGATCGTGGAAAGCCGTAGCCTTCGATGAGTTCCCCAGTTCACCGTCCACGAGCTCTTTGCAATATGTCTCTGCCAAAAACTCGTCAGGCACCTCCCGCACGGCAGTCGCAAAAGAATCCCTTTCGACCTCCTGCTCTGTATATAGACCCATGTAGACGGCAAAATGCCGCAGAGACATCTGCCAGGCCTCTCCCCCAAGACGGAAAGAAATCAAAGATGTTAGTGTGTAGTCCTCGGATACCTCGTCAAGGCTTAAGGTGCTGAGGAACTCCAAGCTCAGATCCTGGTAAATGGGCTCCTGTATCTCAAGAAGCCTGCTGAATGCTGGGGGATGGTCCACGTCATCTGGTCCGTGGCAGAAAATCTGTCGAATTCGATCGGCGAAACCCAAGGAAGTCATCGCCTCCCAGCACATCGAACTGGATACCACAAAGCCCTTAGCCCACAGAGATGCCAGGATGTTCTCATAAAGCTCAAAATCAAACCGAAGCCAAGGGTGTCTGATATTAAGAGCAGGTAAGACCCCTGCCCCTACACCTGGTGGTGGTGGTCGTCGACGTGAACGTGCACGTGCAAGTGGACGTGGCCATGGACATGGACGTGAACGAGCATTCGCACCTGTAGTTGTCTGTTTATGCCTCTTTCGAGGAGCCATGATCTGTAAAAGCACACAGTTCAAAGTTAGTATTAGAGGGTTTGGAATGCTTTTTATATAAAACCGAAACTAAAATCAATAATTTACAGTTTTTAAAAACTAAAAACCGAGTTTGTGCAATTTGTTGCGGGATCTTTTTCACTTGAAAAGCTTAAAATTGTGTTAGAACTTGCATATAACCATAGAAAATCAAGCAACTATAATCTAATTTGAAATCTCAAATTATAAATTACAAATGATAAAATCACTCATTATTCAATGAACTTCATTCAAACATTCCAAAAATTTCCGTCAATCATACATACTGCATTAATAACTTGAAATAACTAGCTTAAACATCAATAACAATCCATTGTTCATTCAACTTAAACATAGATATCATTCACAAGATACAACCTTCTTCAAGACTTCAATCACTTATTTCAAACTTCAAAAGCGAACATTAAGTTCAAATAACTATAAATTTTTTAAAAATTATATACACACTTGGGTGGGTTCGGTTTTATGTGTAAAAACCAAACCAAACCATATATTTTTGTTCTTTAAAAACAAAAACCATACATGTGGTTTTTTTGGTTCGGCTTTTTAATTTCCTTTTTTTTTTTTGCTAACCCTCAGTTAGTATGCAAGAGAGTGTAACTGTAAAGAACTATGTATTATGCATAAATGATAATGTGTGGGGTGGGTGAACAAATGATATCTAAATTAGGGGGTGCAAAACAACAAACAGAACTAGAAACCATCAGTTCAGATTTACATTTTCGAAAACATTGACTTTCTCAGTTTTAATACAAAACCAAACTGACATAGGATTCAATGGAGAACCACTATGCATCGAAGAACCTGGATATCCAACAATGCACTATTAAATTAAGGAAGTATCATTCACGGTAAAATTGGGATAATCACATTAATTAGTTATGGTAACCTCTGAAAACACTTCACGTGATATAGGAGGCCAAAAGGCCCAAAACTAACCATATTTCATACAATCACTTCCAGTTTATATATCCTCCAAGATAATCTCTATGCATTTGATGTTCAATTGTATGTGCATTACAATCTTCCACTTTTTCAATGTGCACGTAATATTAATCGTATCTACCTCTTGTACGAATATGTTGAGCAGCAGAGGAGGTGCATATGTTGAACAGTGAGATTTTAATTTCAAAAGTGAATCAAATGCATATCTGGAGAATTGAGATTTTAATTTTAGAAGTGTATCAAATTCATTTGATCTAATGGTTTTAGTTGGTACAAGCATGCACGGACGCATATACGTCTACATATATATAAAAACACGATCAAGAAGTACCAATGTTTTCACACGGAGTCTAAATGAAATTTTTAATTCCTTTCTCATATTCATGTATATTATCCTTGTACATCTATATAAAAAAACACATGATTTTGAGTTTTCACAGTATTATATAAAAAGATTCTTGAAGTTTCTCGATGCATTTAGTTTTCCATTGAACCCACTGTTGGAAAAAAGTGTGAATTTTTCAAAGGAAAAGTGTATTTTCCATGTTTTTGGACCAAATATAATTATATATAGTTGTGAGATATATAATTAATATTTTATGGGTGTGTATTCTCCTTGAAGAGAGGATTACAACGATATAAAGAACGTCCAAAACGGAGCTAAGATGAATGAGACATCGATGCTCAAAGATTGGTGTTTGATGTGGGAAAATGCAAGTTAAAAGTGTGAAAACTTGTCCCACATAGGAAGATGGACCAAACCATGAGTGGTTTATAATGAGGAGCCTTGACAAGCATGACAAGTTACTCCAAGACAAAACTTGGGTCCAAGCAATAGCAAATCATTAAACTTGTGTGCACTCGCATCTGCCTCGTACTTTGTATAAGGAATTTTTTTTTGTGCGAGCCGCGTTCGTGTCTTGAACGAATCTAGACAATTCTAGAGCCGTTACAGAAATAGTTTAATGATAGAATTATTATATTTAATTATTAATAAAAAATATGTTTTTATTACAATTAAATATAATTAATTTGTTGTTACAACTCATGGTTTAATGATAGAATTATTATATTTAATTATTAATAAAAAAATGGTTTTTTATTATTATTACAATTGAAAATATAATTAAGTTGTTGTTACAACTCATCTCCTATAAAAGGGATGGAGATGCAAACACCAAAACACACATTTTGATATACTTGAAACCCTTGGAAAACACTTTGTATTCTTGAAACTTTTTGCACTTTAACGGCAAGACGTTGCTGCTTCCAAGAACGAAGAAGACCTTCAATTCAAGTGATTTTTCAGGCAAGTTGGTTACCTCCGGCAGTACACGCTGCTTTGGCTGTTGTACCCTGGGAAACAGACTTCGAATCTGTTTTAAGGGAATCGTGTCAAACACGAGACTCAGCCTTTATTTTTCCGTATTGTAATTTACTTTTCCGTATTATTATTTCTTTTACTTGTAATTTTAATTTCAGTACTTTATTTATTTCCGTGTATTGTAATTTCATTTCTGAATTGTAATTCGTAATATATTTCTTATATTTTATAATTGGTATCGGGTACACTATTCCTACAATCTTAAAACAGATTTTACAACCACGATACCGGTTATAAAATTTAGGAATTTTAGAGAAATTGTTTCTCCGATTCAAACAAGTTTTGTCTCGAAGTAAAAGTTTCTATTACATTATTGTTTCGATTCAAACGAGTTTTGTCTCGAAGCAATTGTGTTTCCATTTCATTTAATTATTTCTGTTTCGTTACAAACGAGTTTTGGTTTCGAGACGGATTTAATTTTTGCAACAGCCTTGATTAAGTGTTTAATTTGAACGGCAGATTCGATTATTCACTTTTGGTTTCTTAAACATTGAACGGATGATTCAATTTTAACTTTTAATATAAAATTTGTTACTATTCTCGTTCGGGTTATAAGTGTTTGAATGAACGGTTGATTCATTCTTCACTTTGGTGTTAAATTGAACGGCAGATTCAATTTTAGTGATAAAATTGGTTATAATAAAAAAGATTTAATTTTGTTATAAGTGTTTGAATGAACGGTTGATTCATTCTTCACTTTGGTGTTATCACTTTGGTGTTAAATTAAACGGCAGATTCAATTTTAGTGATAAAATTGGTTATAATAAAAAAGATTTAATTTTGTTATAAAGTGATTAAATTGAACGGTTGATTCAAGTTTTGTCAATTGAAGTATTTGACATTGTTTATAACAAAAGATTTAATTTTGTTATAAAGTGATTAAATTGAACGGTTGATTCAAGTTTGATCAATTAAAGGATTTGACCTTGTTTATAATAAAAGTGTAATTTTTTTTATAAAGTGGAAAATTTTCTTTATTTAAAATTATAAAGAATTTATTTTCTTTAGACGTTAAAGAAAAATGAAAATGTTAGATGGAGTTGTGTCACGGTCGATGACTTCAACTATAACATCTATTGCTAAACCATCGATTAATGAGATGGTTGATATGATTGGAGTTCAAAATGCGAGTAAATTTGCCAATCATATTGAGAAATCAGAATTGTTTTCTGATTTGGATCTTGAACCATGCGTGGTTCTTGACGACAATGGTGAAGTTGCAAGTGTGATGAATGTGAATATCACGGCAATGGTTTCTGATGTAGAATTGGTAAGATCTGAACCGAATGAATGGTGGATCGACACTGGTTCTACCCGACATGTGTGTTCGGAGAAAAGTTTGTTTACTACTTTGAAAGTAGTTAATGGAAAAAAAATCTTCATGGGAAACTTTGATACGGTTGATGTCAAAGGTGAAGGCGATGTGATCTTGAAGATGACATCCGGGAAAGATCTTAAGTTGACAAATGTTTTGTACGTACCGGAAGTTCAAAAGAATTTGGTTTCCGGATGGCTGTTAAACAAGTTTGGATTTAAAATGGTTTTTGAATCTAATAAATTTGTTTTGACCAAGAATGGTCATTTTGTTGGAGAAGGTTTTGCTTTGAATGGAATGTTCAAAATAAATTTGATGATTTTGAAAAGCAATCTTAATAAAACGACTACAAATTCGGTTTATTTGACAGAGTCTTCTAACGTATGGCATGGTCGTCTTGGACATGTCAATTTTAATTCTTTACGTCGTTTAATTAAGTTAAATTGCATTCCATCTTTTCATATTGATTCAAATTATAAATGCCAAACTTGTGTTGAAGCCAAACTTACAAGATCGTCTTTCCAATCGGTTGAAAGAATAACCGAACCACTTGATATGATTCACACGGATGTGTGTGATTTAAAATCCATTCCTACGAGAGGTGGTAATAAGTACTTCATCACGTTTATTGATGATTGTACAAGATATTGCTATGTTTACTTGATGAAAAGTAAAGATGAAGCAATCGAGAAGTTTGTTTTATACAAACAAGAGGTTGAGAACCAACTCAACAAAAAGATTAAGGTTGTAAGAAGTGATCGAGGTGGTGAATATGTGTCACCGTTTGCGGATTTATGTGCTCAACATGGAATCCGACACGAATTCACCGCTCCTTACTCACCTCAACAAAATGGTATTGCGGAAAGAAAAAACCGAACATTGAAAGAAATGGTGAATGCCATGTTAATAAGTTCGGGAATGAGCCAAGAAATGTGGGGGGAAGCTATCCTCTCGGCTACTTATCTTTTGAATAAGATACCCCGCAAGAAAATGGATAAAACACCGTATGAACTTTGGATGGGAAGAGAGCCATCCTATAAGTACTTACGAGTGTGGGGGTGCCTAGCAAAGGTTGTTGTACCGGCACCTAAGGCTCAAAAGATAGGACCTAAAACGGTTGATTGCATATTTATTGGTTATGCACATCATAGTAGTGCCTATCGGTTTCTTGTGTATGAGTCTAAAAATCCAGAAATTCACAAGAATACCATCATGGAATCAAGGAATGCATCCTTCTTTGAGAATATATTTCCTTGTTTACAAAAGGATCGTGATAGTTCGTCTAAATCAATTGACGAAAATGTCCAAGATGAGACATTAGGAAAACCTGAAAGAGAAGAGGTTGAGCCTAGAAGAAGTAAAAGGAAAAGGGTTGAAAAATCATATGGAGATGATTTTGTCACTTACATGGTTGAAAGTGAACCCAAAACTTACCGAGAAGCGGTAACTTCTTCTGAAAGACCTCAATGGAAAGAAGCCATCAAGAGTGAAATTGAGTCAATTTTACAAAATCATACTTGGGAACTAGTGGACCTTCCTGAAGGTTGTAAACCACTAGGTTACCGATGGCTTTTGAAGAGGAAAATGAAACCTGATGGTTCCATTGATAAATATAAAGCACGATTGGTAATCAAAGGTTACAAACAAAAGGAGGGTGTTGATTACTTTGATACATATTCGCCGGTGACGCGAATAACATCCATTAGATTGGTGCTTGCGATTGCCGCAATAAGAAATCTAGAAGTGCACCAAATGGATGTGAAGACGGCTTTTCTAAACGGTGATTTAGAAGAGGAAATCTACATGGAGCAACCCGAGGGTTTTAGTGCTCCTGGATGTGGAAAGAAAGTTTGTAGGCTTGTTAAGTCATTATATGGCTTGAAGCAAGCTCCCAAACAATGGCATCAAAAGTTTGACCACGTCATGCTAGAATGTGGATTCAAAATTAATGAGTGCGACAAGTGTGTGTACATGAAAGATACAAAACATGGATATGTCATTCTTTGTTTATACGTAGACGATATGCTTATCGTTGGTAGTAACGAAAGAATGATTAATTCAACGAAAGAGATGTTGAAATCCAAATTTGACATGAAAGACATGGGTTTAGCGGAAGTGATTCTTGGTATTAAAATCACACGAACCCTAGATAGTCTTGTGTTAAGTCAAACTCATTATGTGGATAAAATTCTTGAGAAATTTAGTAATGGTGATTCTAGTATAGCTAGAACTCCAATTGACACTAGTCAACATCTATCGAAAAATAGAGGTGAAAGTGTTAATCAACTAGAATACTCAAGAATTATAGGCAGTCTAATGTATCTAATGTCTTGTACCAGACCGGACATAGCATATGTTGTAAGCAGGCTAAGTAGGTACACGAGTAATCCGAGTCGGATTCATTGGAAAAGTGTGATACGAGTACTTCGGTATTTGAGATATACTCGAGAGTACGGACTGCGTTATGAGAGATATCCAGCTGTGGTAGAAGGATACAGCGATGCGAATTGGATATCCGATATAAAAGATTCTAGATCTACAAGTGGATATGTATTTACACTTGGTGGTGCTGCTATTTCTTGGAAGTCTTCCAAGCAAACAGTGATAGCTAGATCTACGATGGAATCTGAATTCATCGCATTAGATAAATGTGGTGAAGAAGCCGAATGGTTACGTCAATTTATTGAAGACATACCAAAGTGGCCGAAACCCGTTTCAGCCGTTACTATACATTGTGATAGCCAATCAGCGATTGGTAGAGCGCATAGCATAATGTATAATGGTAAGTCAAGACATATTAGACGTCGGCATAATTCGATACGACAACTACTCTCAACAGGTGTTATTACTATTGACTATGTGAAGTCAAAAGATAACATTGCGGATCCGCTTACGAAAGGCCTAAATAGAGAGTTAGTTTTGAAGTCGTCAAAAGGAATGGGACTAAAGCCCATGAATGAATAAATTCATACGAAGGAAAACCTTACCTTGTTGACTGGAGATCCCAAGATCTTGGTTCAAAAGGACAACCTATTTGTATGAATAAAGTGTGGTCACTGTGGGGGGTTGTGAAAAACTCCTAGTCCATTCCTATATGATTTCTAGAAGAAAATCATTTTAGTGACAATGAGGTTAAGCATTTTATAATGATTCGGTCGAAATCATTTATGCTTTTAATGATTCGGGAGAAATCACCTATGTGAGAGAGAAGTGGGGTCGCTTCGAGTGGAATTGTAGGGGCACAATTCTTAGTAGCTCTCGCAGAACCAGGCTAGTGTTCCATGACCATAACGGACACGACTATGAGGAGTTAACCTTGTTAGGGAGATTCTTGTGTGAAGTGTATTGTCGTCTTCACAAATGGCAGCTCAGTTCAAAGACATCGAGTTCTACTGACGGCTAGAAGGCTAAGTGCATTTCATAAGGGAAGGTTCAAAGGTTTACACCTACCTATCCTATGCAAGATTTCAACCATTGAAAATTCATTGGAATTTTATGTGTCTTCGATCAATCTCATACATGTGGGGGATGATTGGAATGTGTTTTCGATCGATCTCTCATTCATGTGGGGGATTGTTGGAAAAAAGTGTGAATTTTTCAAAGGAAAAAGTGTATTTTCCATGTTTTTGGACCAAATATAATTATATATAGTTGTGAGATATATAATTAATATTTTATGGGTGTGTATTCTCCTTGAAGAGAGGATTACAACGATATAAAGAACGTCCAAAACGGAGCTAAGATGAATGAGATATCGATGCTCAAAGATTGGTGTTTGATGTGGGAAAATGCAAGTTAAAAGTGTGAAAACTTGTCCCACATAGGAAGATGGACCAAACCATGAGTGGTTTATAATGAGGAGCCTTGACAAGCATGACAAGTTACTCCAAGACAAAACTTGGGTCCAAGCAATAGCAAATCATTAAACTTGTGTGCACTCGCATCTGCCTCGTACTTTGTATAAGGAATTTTTTTTTGTGCGAGCCGCGTTCGTGTCTTGAACGAATCTAGACAATTCTAGAGCCGTTACAGAAATAGTTTAATGATAGAATTATTATATTTAATTATTAATAAAAAATATGTTTTTATTACAATTAAATATAATTAATTTGTTGTTACAACTCATGGTTTAATGATAGAATTATTATATTTAATTATTAATAAAAAAATGGTTTTTTATTATTATTACAATTGAAAATATAATTAAGTTGTTGTTACAACTCATCTCCTATAAAAGGGATGGAGATGCAAACACCAAAACATACATTTTGATATACTTGAAACCCTTGGAAAACACTTTGTATTCTTGAAACTTTTTGCACTTTAACGGCAAGACGTTGCTGCTTCCAAGAACGAAGAACACCTTCAATTCACGTGATTTTTCAGGCAAGTTGGTTACTACCGGCAGTACACGCTGCTTTGGCTGTTGTACCCTGGGAAACAGACTTCGAATCTGTTTTAAGGGAATCGTGTCAAACACGAGACTCAGCCTTTATTTTTCCGTATTGTAATTTACTTTTCCGTATTATTATTTCTTTTACTTGTAATTTTAATTTCAGTACTTTATTTATTTCCGTGTATTGTAATTTCATTTCTGAATTGTAATTCGTAATATATTTCTTATATTTTATAATTGGTATCGGGTACACTATTCCTACACCCACCCCTATATATAGACACACACAGACATATATCACACAAACAATCAGAAAAAGGAAAAACCAAAAACAAACATTACAAGACCAAAAAAAACAAAAAAAACTGAGAATTTTAATATACATAGTGTGTTGAGTGTATGTGTGTATTTAGATGTAATAAATTAACAAAACCAAATTAAATTAGAAATTATATGCCATCGTCATCTCAATGACCACGTGAACTAAATAGCATACTAGCTTATGTTGCGGTCACATAGACAAAAACCCTTCAAGTGCCAACTAATCAAAAATTTTGCTTTTGCCTGCTTGGCAAGCAAACATTTGCAAGAACAAATGAGAGAAATGAAAGTAGGTTGGTAACTTGCTACATGAGTAAAATTAAAAGTATGTTGCTATAATCAGAAATCTTATGAAAAGATGTTGATATTTCTTGCAATCAAGCATAAACACCAAAACAAGCATAAACAAACAAACCTTGATGATGCTCAGGTTGTTTAATTTTAGGACATTCACCACTTCAAAAATAAATAACCAATATAAGCAGAGATAAACAAACCTTGGACGGAGCTCTCGGGCCATGTTCTGAAGAAATCTGACTACTTCTTACTGTGACTGATGGAGCACCCTCGTTTAACTGCACGATAACAAACAGAACTTAAATGGATGTGAAATCAAGATTTCCACAAATAAGAATGGCAAAAAGCTTGCCATGCAAGTATAGGTGGTAAAATGACGAAATCAGGTCAAGTCCAGTAAAACTAAGGTACACACTTGATATAACGCAAACGAAACCATTCACAACTAATTAGTCAAACTTGCCACCCCTATTTACAACACTTGCTTAAAGTCTTTCTTTCTAACTTAATGGACTTAACGGAGAGGTTTTAATCCAATACATTATATGTGTGACTACTTCTCAGTGACTTAATACAGAGAGACCGACTTAAACGGAAAAGTTAGAAAAGGGTTATCCTGACTTCTATAATAATAAATTTCTTATTATTTATTTTTCTTATTACTATGATCATTATCATCGTTATATATATTATTATGATATATATAATTACTATATTTATTGCCAATAATTATATTATTAACAATTTTTATTAGGGCCAATTGCTAAAAAAAGTAACGACTTTATGTTTTTTTAGCATTTATAACAACATTATTTTTTTATCATTAATAGCATCAAATTTTATATTTTTTACCATTTATAGTAAAAAGTTGAAAAAGTTGTTGCTATAAATGATTAAAAAAAAAATACAAAAGGCAATGTTATTAATGATACAAATACAAAAGTTGATGCTATTAATTATGAAAAATACAAAAATTGATGCTATTAATGATAAAAAAAATAATAATGTTGCTATAAATGATTTAAAAAAAAAAAGTAAAAAGTTGTTGCTATTTTAGCAATTGACCTTTTTTATTAATATGTGAACATTTGTTGTCATTTAGACTATTCATTCAACATTAAAAAAAAAAAACAGTATTCAAGCATGCAACACTTAATCTATAGAGACATCATTAGTCCAAACTAACAATTTTGTCAACACTGGACTTGATCAGAAAAACAAGTAAATGCTCCTAACTTCTGGTAGATTAAAGCATACAATCGAACAAACAAATATTCAGATTCACATCTTACAATTGGGGACTTCTTCATGTTTTCAGCAAGATCCTTTCGAGTCTGTAAAGTTGCCTTATCCCTATATAAGGCATTGAGAGGGATGCCTCCAGACTTGCCAGCCTCTGCAGAAGTCTCATCTGTACTGGATCTCCCAAGATCCTTGTGATATCTGTTACTGTTAACTCCTTCATTTTCATGCTTGGTAGACATCAAGAATACCTTCAGATGAGGGTGGCTGGGTGTCAAAGGGGTCTCGCGTGGGATTCCAACTGCCTTATTGTGTGATTCAACTGCACTACCCTGTAGCATTAAGTATGAAGCACAAGTCACGCAACTAAACAATATATGTTGAACTTAGGTGACACGGCACAGCAAAGATAGTAGCAAGAAATTAAATAAATCAAAAAATTACGGTACAACTTGCCAATACATATTAAAGAAGTAAAATATAACCATAAAATTGAGTTTTCAAGTGGGTCCAATCCAGGAAGTCTGTGCAAAACAGAGGTAATTACACAACAGAGGTCATCTAATGCATCAGCCATCAAGAAGGCCTCATCAGGTTGCAAAGAAAGCTCATGTCAAAGATAAAAACTCATACCATGCCATAAGACTTCATGCCAACCAGCTTATGTCATGTAATCATGTATAATTACAAATATATTTGTTTATAAGCAAATGATTTCAAATTCCCATAACTTACAGAAAATCCCCACAATAACATACATACATACATACATACATATATATATATATCATGCTCATGTAACGCTGAGGAATAACAGTGCCTAATTATTCAAAACATATTCAGAACCTAATAACGGGATCGAAACTCTGCAGAGATCTTGAGGCAGCAGAAAGCTTGCTGGAAAACAGCAACAGCAGCAAAAACTCTCTTGATATGCAGCTGCTTTTTGTTGAAGACCTACTCTTGTTGGACATGTGCTCATTGAACACCAAACATGCATATACTGATCCTTTTGATTCTGCTCTTGTTGGAGACCTGAAACAACGCCAAAAACTCACCAGAAACATGCAGCTGCAGCTTAAGAAATAAGGTCCTCTGGATTCTCCCAAAAAATGAAAGAGGAAAGGGGGAAATTGGAAGTGCTGTCAACTGAACACAGGCGGACCTATGTTTTGGGGAGAGGTAGCCCGTGCAACGGGTCCCTTCCCCAATAATCTCGTTTCGTAGTGTAATTTTTTTTAATATTTAATGGGTGCAACCGGCGAAAATTTAATTGTGCAACTTATATTATTAATAAAAAATAAAAAATCTAAGTGTGCAACTTGATTAAAAAAATGTATATCTCAAATGAAGCAAAAAAATTAAAAGTTTAATGTCTAAATAACTAAATACGTAATAAAAATATAACAAATATAACCAAATACTTTTATCCAAATTAAAAACAATAATATTTTTAGCTCAAATTAAACAAAATCCCAATGATATTTGAGACTAGAAAGTTTGTATTTATTTGGTTTAATTACACTTTAATTGTTAATTGTTAATCGTATGTTTTATAAAATCTGTCGATGGATAAAAGTTTCAAATGAGGTTACTGGAAATTAAAAGTAATAATGGTCAATTAAATAATTTTTACGAATCTGATAACATCACATAACCACAATCACAAACATAACATTCAAATCCTTCAACCCAATTATAACTGACATGCACGATCTCCTTTGGTATCATTCCGGTAGATCAAAAAAAGATAATTACAACTTATAAAAATAAAAGATAAATAAAATTTAATATTATTAAAAAAGATAAATATACTCTATTTATTTTTATAAGTTGTAATTATCTTTTTGGTGAACGTAGAGGTGACACGTGACATTTGATGTTTTCCTTTATTATACATAATAATAATAATAATTTCCGCAACTAATTCAAATTTTTACATTTGGGTCTAATTATGATTTTTATGGATAATAATGATAGGTATTAGTTTAGGTAAACATTAATTTTAAATGTTACATTATCTAATTTATTACAAATTAATTAATGAAAAAAATAAAGTCAAAATTTAATACAATTAAGTTAAGGTGTTAAATTTGGAAAAAAGATGTGGCAAAATAAAATTTTCTTGTATTATAGAAGTGACATATGACATGAGTTGTTTTATTTTATTATAATATATATAGGTTTATCAACCCATGTATTACATGGGTTGGTTTAGAAAATACATATTTTTTTATATTTTAATAAATTATTATAAAATTTATATATAATTAAAATAAAAAAATTGAAAGCTAGGTAAATTAAAGATAAAAATATACTTAGTTGTTTGATATTAAATAAAAAATATTATTATATTGTATTATTAAAAACAGAAAATATGTGTTTGCAAAAAATGTTTCTTTTAATTTTTATTAACTTCAAATATGAAATATCAATGTAAGAAACAAAAAAACTTCAATTATGTGAATGTGTATATATTTTGAAAATGATAAAATATAAAAATGGAATATCTGAAAATCAACAATCAAAATTTATCATATTCACAATTGAAGTTTTATCAATTAAATTTTAAAGCTTGTTAGCAAAATAATTAACAATAATTTTTAACTTTATTTACTACACTTCTACATTTAAATCCAAATTTTTACATTTGAATTTATCTATGATCATTAAGGATAATAATGACGCATATTTATTTTAGGTAATATTAATTCATAAATGAAAAAATTAAAATCAAAATTTAATGTAATTAAGTTAAGGTAGTAAATTTGGAAAATGAATTAAAAAAATGGCATAGGTATAATTATTGATTTTAATTAAGGGTATAAGAGACATTTCATAAATAATTATGAGTTGTCATTAATCTGGACCATTGATTTCTTTCCATTCAATGTTCTAGAAACTCCAATTGGTTTTCTTATTTTATATAGTATAGATAGATTTTTACATTTGAATTTGTCTATGATCATTAAGGATAATAATGACGCATATTTATTTTAGGTAAATATTAATTTAATATTAATTCATAAATGAAAAAATTAAAATCAAAATTTAATGTAATTAAGTTAGGTAGTAAATTTGAAAAATCATTTTAAAAAATGGCATAGGTATAATTATTGATTTTAATTAAGGGTATAAGAGACATTTCATAAATAATTATGAGTTGTCATAATCTGGACCATTGATTTCTTTCCATTCAATCAGAGACTCAGAAAGTAGTTGATTTATGGGAAACTTTACTCGTAAATGTAACGTACAAACCGTTTAAACGAGTCGATGGCCACAAGAAAATAAAATTTAACATATTTTGAATATTTTTCAAAAAACTTGTTGATTCATTATTTTCTAAAATTTTATTTTTTAGAATATTTTGTTCTAGCTTACTTTTTGACAATAGATAATTTTCACTGTTCCATCCGTTTGATTAGGTCGAAAGCATCTAAACCTAGATCTAAAAAATTAAAAGAATGAAAATCTGAAATTGTATTGAATGATATTTGTAATAATTATATACAAAACAAATGGTGAATGAATTATATATATATATATATATATATATATATATATATATATATATATATATATATATATATATATATATATATATATATATACGTAATGGTCTCTACCAATGAAAATTTTTCTTTTTTTCTTTTTTTTTTAATTTTATTTTTAAATTTTCATAATACACCCTTATTTTAGTGTTATCTTTCATTTAGCCCTTTTATTTTGATAAATCTTCATTTAGTTCTCTTTAAACAATTATTATTACAACATTTTATTACATATTTAAAATTATGATTTTAATTATACATGTGTTTGTAATTGTCTTTTGAAACTATTATGTTATGTTTAATTGTATAAAAAAACTTTATTATTCAGATACAATACTAAATTCTAATGAAATTGTTTTATAATTAAAATGTAACCATTTAAAATTTAGAACGTAATGGTCTCTACCAATGAAAATTTTTCCTTTTTTTCTTTTTTTTATTTTATTTTTAAATTTTCATAATACACCCTTATCTTAGTGTTATCTTTTATTTAGCCCTTTTATTTTGATTAATTTTCATTTAGTTTTCTTTAAACAATTATTATTACAACATTTTATTACATATTTAAAATTATGATTTTAATTATACATATGTTTGTAATTGTCTTTTGAAACTATTATGTTATGTTTAATTGTATAAAAAAACTTTATTATTCAGATACACAATACTAAATTCTAATTAAATTGTTTTATTATTTAAAATGTAACTATTTAAAATTTAGATTTTTTTAATAAATTTTCATTTAGTTCTCTTTTAACAGTTATTATTACAACATTTTCTTACATATTTAAAACTATGATTTTAATTATACATATGTTTGTAGTTGTATTTTGAAACTATTATGTTATGTTTAATTGTATAAAAAAAACTTTATTATTCGGATACATAATACAGAATTCTAATGAAATTGTTTTAAAATTAAAATGTAACTATTTTAAATTTAGATTTTTTATTAAATATGATTAGATATAACATTGAGCATTACTATTATAACGTTGCAAACTCTAATCGATGTATTACAGACATTACCGTTATAAATTTACTTGATTTGACCGTAAAACCAATAAATTAAATTGACGATTAAACCTAATCAATGTCAAAATTTCAAATTATGGTTATGAATATTTGATTAATTAATTCTGGTTCCGATCCGGTTTAATACGACATTGTTTGTAATTTTAGCATTACAAAATCAAGAAAACCAATGATAAGAACCGACTAACGATATCATTTGTCTTGCTTCTTGAATCTATAGCGGCTTTCAATTTTATTCTTCGATGTTGGTTCAATTGTGTTTCGTTGTTTGAATTGTTTGAAAAGTATTTTTTTTATTTGTTTTTATATTTATTTTTGTAATTAGTATTTTAGACCCCGCAGCAATGCGCGGGTGTTCAGTAACTCGTTGTTATTTAATATTAACGTTATCTGATTATAAAATTACATTAACTTAAAAATATATTAAAAATTATATTGAATTGTATTTTTTTCAATATTAAAAAAATAGTAATAAGGATAAAAAAACAGAAAATATGTTTTATATTTTATCACACGCTAACTGTATAAAAAAAGTGAGTTTGAATGGATATCATATAGGGGTGAGCTCGGTACCGAACCGGTACCGATCCGGAAAATACCGAAACCGAATTATTAGTTTTGAAAGAACCGAATACCAAACCGTATAATTTTATATGGTGACGGTTCGGTACCGAATACCGAATTTTAGCTAAATTAAAAACCGAATACCGAACCGAGAGTACCGAATACCGAATTTTAGCTAATTTAAAAACCGAATACCGAACCGAATATATTAATTCGGTATCGGTCGGTACCAGTACCGGTTCGGGTTCGGAAAATGGTACCCGTCGCTCACCCCTAATATCATATATACATGATTAAAAACATGAAATATAAAGGTTAAAAAAAATCTATCTATCTATTCTATTAAAAAAAAGTAAATGGATTGTACATTGGCACGTAACAAGATTGTCAATTGGCGTAGCCTCCATCTGACACATGTAATTTATAATTTTTTGTTTAAATAATTAAGTTTAATTAATTATGGTTACTATGTTTTAGGGATGTGTTAGCAACTCTAGATTAATAAAATCTTTTTTCAGTGGTTAATACATGACACTTGTAAATGAAAATGTTGATTTATAATGGTTGATATTAATTATTGATAAAGCTAATAATTTATTGTATCTCAATTATGTATTGTTATCAATTATAAATAAAACTATGAATTTTATTATGTTTTTCTCATTAATTATATGGATGTAATTTATAATATTGAGTCACATCTTCTTCATAATATTATAAAGTGTGTATCCTTTATTATCGAATTCTAAAATTCTTAATTTGTTAAAATAGTTATTATTGAAACAAATCTGTATATTATATGGGTAAATAAACTGGTATGTTATTATATAAATAATATGTGGAATAAAAAATGTCGGTAAAACTAAAATAAATAATAAAGTTTTTAAAAAACAATAAAAAACACATTTATCTTAATTTATTTAATATGTATGTTATTGCTCCTTAAAAAAATAAGTATCAGAAAATCTAACCGATAAAAATAAATGTAACATCATTAGCTAAGGGCGTTCGTAAAAATTGGAATCTGAGCATCCGAAATAAAATTTTGAAAATTTGATCCGAAAGTAACTGAAATTCCAAATTTTTGGATATCTGAAAAATCCGAAAAAAATTGAAATTTTATATATTTTAGTATAGATTATTTATATAATATTGAATGTATATTTTTATTCTAATGTATGTTTTTTAGTTTTATATTGATACTATAGATTTACTAACTAATATTTAATATATTTTAGTTTTTTAATCTTTATTTAGTCGTTTTGAGTAAAATAATTTAAAATACATTCAGTTTGTGATATATTCATCCGAAAATCGGATATCCAAAATTTTGGATTCGGATAGCAAAAATCACTATCCAAAAATTCGGATTCCGGTTTTAAACACCCTTATCCTTTGCTTATGCTTAAAATCTGTTTGTTAGTGGTTTTCAACCTCTAAATTGTCTTTATATTATGAAAATCAGAACTTATATGCAGGCCCGGCCCAATAGGGGGGGCGAATTGGGCTTCGGCCCAGGGCAGCATTTGGACTAGGGCATAAATTTTTTTAGGTATTTTACATAAGAGTAGGCTCATTTTTTACAGCCCATAACATAAGCCCATTTTTTTAAATCAGGCCCTGGTTAGGTTTCAGACTTTGCAGCAGGCGCCTCACATTCGCACGCAGCACGTTTGCTGTCTTCTGGAAGATTGGCCATCGCCCATCAATCGAAGAGTCACTGATGCTATCATGCCAGGCGGACGTTGGATACGAAGAGTCGAAGATGGACGTTGGAAACAGGAAACGAAGCGGCCTGCGAATTGGAGTGGCCAAGTGGGCGGTGGGCAAACGAAAAGGCGACGGCGCCTGGGAGTGGCCGTCTGGGCGTGTGGATTACTGGCTTTGTTCATCAATCTCCAACAGTCCAACGTTCGCTGCTTCGTTTTATTGACTTTGTTCATCAATACTTCGTTTTACTTCGTTCGATACCTCGTTCAATCATTTGATTCTTCGTTTTACTGACTAGGCATCTCGATTAGTCATTTGTTTTCAATCCAAGTCGATTTATTTGTCGCTTTTTCATTTGTCTTCAACAATCTCATTAGCAACTATTTTAAACCATTGTCTGTTGGAATTTGCCGGTCTTTATACCAGCACCGTAGCAAGTTGGAACAATCTTGGAATTTGGAAGTTGAAACAATCTGTTGGATTTGTCTTCATCGCCTCCGATTGAAATCAAAATTCGGCAAGTGCAATAACTAAGATCCTCAATTCAATTTTCTGATCAATTTAATTTGTGGGTTTAGTTCATTTGGGTTTTGCTATGTATGTGACTGTGACTGTGATTTCTTAGTTATTTGCTTTTACTGTTTGCTTGTTTAATTCACTTCTATGTACATTAGTTACTAAGTACTACTGTTGTAGATATTGAAAAGCATGTCGATTGTTGAACACAAATTGAGTGAGAGGTGAAAGCAATGGTACTGAAATCATAATCCTAAATGATATGTTGGCAGTTGTTGTGAATGCTAGAGTTTGGTGACGGAAAATCTTTGATTTCGAATATGGTTTATCAACTAGCAGACTCCTTAAACACAAGCAAATTATCATGGAATAATTGGTTTCTCGTTTGCTTATTGTGTTGAAGGAATGTGTGATTACCTATTTTCATCATGTTTCTAAGACTTTCCGTATCCATAATTATTAGAATAGTGGTGGTTAATTGGTTATAGCAACTATGGTGGTGGGGCATTTTTGTTCAATGAGCATTTTTTTTAAGTATTTCGCCCTGGGCATTAAAAACCTCAGGACCGGCCCTGCTTATATGATATTAAATTGATTGTTTACTTTTAGACTTTAGATATTGTATCCTCTTAACATGCCTGTTTTTCAAATGTGGCTTCATATCTGATGTCAAATATAGATCTGAAAAGGATTGCCTAGTTGCGTACTTGCGTGTAAGGAGAAGAAACACACAAGGTGAAAAGTAGTAATAATACTAGGTACTATAGCAAAGCACAGCTCATGGCCTTGAGATTGATAAATTTCATTATACGAATATACATATTGTATTGAAATGAGACTACAGAACAAGAAGTTGTAACTTTTATATAAAAACAATGATATGCATTTAATTCATGCGTCATGTTCATATTTAGCTCATCATTCCTTTTTAAACAGTACGTAAACATGGTTTGTTTACAGGAAGGTCATAGTTTACAAACATGAAGAACAAAAGGATGATTAACTTAAAAGGTAAGTATTAGATTTTGGCTTCAAAAGTTCAACGTTTTGGGCTTCAAAAATCAAAAGTTTATCTTTATGACAACATGGTCTAGAAGATGAGATGCGTGAAGTTGTCTAAGCTAGGCTGAAGATTGTTTGGTCTTTTTGGTTGGAGTGTCATCGGTTTTTTCATCAAGTGAAACATCTTTCTTTATGATAAGATTGTTTTCTTCGGGTTTTATAGCCACAACAATTGTCTCTTTCCATAAATCTTCTTTTGGAAGAAGCAATGGCCTTTTTGCAGGCTTTGTTGGAAGAAGCAATGGCCTTTATAGCTACAACAATTGTCTCTTTCCATATGTCTTTACATTTATCAATTGTCACATCATTTGTGATGTTGGAAGTGGAATTAGAAGTTTTATAGTTTGGAACAACAACAAAATGATGTGAAGGAAGCAGTTGAACTGAGTTGTAAGCTTTGACGGCGTTCATCTTACTCAAAACAATAAAAAAATAAATTTTTCGATTTTTAAAATACAATAAATTTAAAAAATAAAATTTTCAATAAATTAAAACAATAATACTTTGGATTTCAAAAATTAAAATTTTAATGAAATATAAATATAAAAAATGTTTCAATATTTAAAATACAAATTTATATACCCGAATACATATAAATTGTCACAAAAAAAATATATCATACATTTTTACTCAAAACAATTAATGAAACAAAAATAATAATAATAATAATTATGTTTTTGTATATCTATGAATTTGAAAATCATAAAGTTTTATGAAACTCATAGACGGATACAAAATTTTTAATTATCTAAATTCGGAATATTTTTAGATCAGATTTATATATTGGATTCTTGGATTCAGATGGTTGGATTTTGTGATGCCTGGGTTTGGCCTGCTATGGGAGCAAGTGAGCAAGCAACACGGCTTGCCTTCCTTTCTCTTTGTCTATCGAGATCCTCTCTTTGTGATTAAAGATCCTCCTTTAAGCGCCCGAGATATTTTCATTGCAGCTTGTGCTAAATATTGATCTCAACACCTACACCCATACAGATGGTTACTAGTTTATTAACCCTTGTATTTCACAGATAAGTTTAATAAATATTTTTTCTCAAAAGTTATATAAACTAAAAATTAATATTAAATTTTGATATATTGAAACTTTTTATACATATGATACATAACATATTTTATTATAATTAGTTTTAAGTATAAATTAGTTAAACGAAAAAAAGTCAATAATAACATTAAAGTTTATTGTTATTATTATAATTAGTTAATAATTTTTAAAATGTTGATTGGGTAATTTTTAAATTTTTAATAGATCCCTAAGAATAGAAACATTTTTAGGGATTTAAAAAGAAATAAATATTTATATTTAAAAAAATACAAATTACAAATGTCAATTGGATATGAAGCCACATGACATTATTAAGATGATGACAAATGGTAAAAATTATACTCATTTAATAGTATAGAAGATACATAGTTAGATAAGGGTGTTCAAACATATTTGAATCTGAGAGCCTTATCCGAAAATCCAAAAATCCGATCTGAAGATTCAGATATACAAAATTCAGATTATCCGAAATTTCGGATATGGATTTTGCATAATTTCAGATTTTCGGATTATCTATAAACCCGAAATCCATTTTTTTAAGATCTTTAATTTTCCTAAACTTTTTTGTCAAACATTATTTGAGTAACAATAGTTATTTTTAAATTTTAATATAATGTAGCTTTAATATATTTATAACTTGTTTAAATGCATGTTACTCTCTTTGACGTTTATTTTGTTGTTTTAAGTTCAAAAAGTATGATATATATTCGTTTGTGACACAATTACTTTTTTGTGTTAATAGGTATATAGATTTGTATTTTATATATTTGAAACCATTTTATAATTTAAATTTTAATCAAAAAGTTAATATTTTGGATAATCCGAAATTCGGATGCAGATTCGAATAGTAAAATTCATGTATCCAAATTTTGAATTATCCAATCGGATATTTGAAAATTGGATAATCCGGAAATGAACCCAATTGAGATAAATGATCACAATTAATTCATTAAAGTATGGAACACATATTCCTTCAAACAAATTTTGCGTTCAACTTTTATTTTATTTTTTAGTTTTAACATTTTCAAAACCTATCATATTAGAAAAAAATTCAATTTCTAATATTGTCATCTCAAATTAAGGGTGTGCAAAAGCCATTTGAACCCGAATAATCCATCCGATCCGATTCTTAAACGGGTTAATTGGGTCAGGTTATTTGGATTTCAATTTTGTTGATCGGGTTAAGTGGTACCCGAATAACAACCCTTCATCCGAGATGGTGCTGGTAAAACCGTACAACCCTTCATCCAATATGGCGCCGGCTTAACCAAAAACTTGGAGGCTAACCGACCCGACCTATACACAGTAGCGTCGACGCCCAAATCCACATCGTATAGTACAAGTATGCATACAGGGAATTCACGCTTACACATAGCCACATAGGAATAGATTTTTAACAGAAAGGTATGCTAAATATATCATGTGATCGACATAATCATAAAAATGATAAAACATGGTAGGATGATACAAATGAAACGAATACAACAAATATGCATAAACACGTATAACCAATTATGTAGAAAAATTTGTTACTCACAGTGATACCACAATTGTTTTTTCGAAGCACTTTTTAAGAAGCCCCGACCAACCAAAATATCCGAATTTATCAAATTCGACTACCGACCTGATAATAAAAGTACATTGCTTAATTGTTACTATTTAATTTATCCAACACTAAAATTCCTCGATTGACCTAGAATTCTAGAGTCAGGGACTAAAATGATAATTATTTATTTATGTGACAAATTCTTTATAATTAGTTAAGCTTCGAGTTTTTAGATTATTTAGTCTATAATTATAGGTCTCGAACCTATCATGGCTAAATGGGTTTAAAATTATAGTATTTGTCATTAACCTTCTATAAGGTGTACTAACTAATGATCAATTATTTAATTTATAAATAATTTGATTGCATTTACCTTACTATTTATTAAAGATCCAAACTAAAGAAATTAAGTCTAAACAGTTGAATTAATTTTGTAGGCCAAACACAATTAAAAATAAGATCCATTACTTAGCAAACCAATAATTAATTAAGAAGTGTATAGATTAGGCCTAACCTAGTTTTCTTATAACCTTTTATTACACCCCAAACCCAACATTAATTGATAACCCAACCCATTTTCATTGACTAACCTAGGCCCAACTAACCCTTCTTTTGTTTCTTTGTTGTATGAAAATCAAAGGGAGAGAACCAACAAGGTTGGCTGGCGCCCCCTCTCCCCTTGATCTAATTGTGTTTCTGTTATTGTTGCATGTATGACTGAGAGAAAGGAAGCAAGAGGAATGACCAGCTGGACCAACCCATAAACGGAATGGGCTTAAGCCCACTAAGAAATCACTAACTGAGCCCAACCCAGCCCTTTAGTTTTGAATCCTCTTTTTTTTTTTTTTTTTTTTTGATGTTGGCCGTTGGAAACAACAAACAAAAAAGGAAGAAAAAAAAAACAGAAGGGAGGAACAGAGGGACGACAGATAGGAGGAAAAACAGAGGCGGGCAAGGTGTCGGCGACAGGAGAAGAAGAAGACCGACCAGCCGGCGACGTCGCGACGACGACGGCAAGCTCCGGTGCCTCCACAACACGCGCACACACAAAAACTTGGTTTAAACTATTGTAGCTCATTAGAAATATTGATATTAGAAATCCATTTCTAACAACATTTTGATATTTGGTTTGAATCTTTAAGGTTTATTAGGTTGTTTCATAAAAGTTTGAGAAAACTCCATTATGGAGGTTCTTGAAAGGTATGAAGAGGATGAACATGAATGTGATGATTACTACTATGTTTTCAAACTTTAACCCGACAACTTACTTTATTTTATCAATGAAACAATTTATCAAAATAGTGAAGGAAATAAGTAGTTACCTCATGAAGGTGAAAAAAACACAACTACGTAGATGAAGGTTGAAGATGAACTTTCTAAAATGTCCAACCACCAAACCTTATCACTCAATTTCATTTCTATTTGTTTCCTAGAATTTTGAAAAGAAAGTTAGGATATAAGAAATGAACAACAGGAAAAGAGACAATGAAAGTGAGTGATCACCAATGATAAGCACCAACTTGGTGAAATTTCTATCTCAACCAAGTCAACTCTTGGTTGCTAAAATTCATTATTTCATAAAATGCAGCTTTTGGTTTTACTTTTAAGGTATCATTTCATCGATATTTGATTACTTTAAGTTTAAGTTTCATATCTAATTATCTATACTATATAAAATAAGAAAACCACTTAGAGTTTCTGGACCATTAGATGGAAATAAATCAATGGTTCAGATTAATGACAACTCATAATTATTTATGAAACATCTCTTATACCCTTAATTAAAAACAGTAATTATACCTATGCCTTAATTCATTTCCAAATTTACTACATTAACTTAATTATATTAAATTTTGATTTTAATTTTTTCATTAATGAATTAATATTAAATTAATATTTACCTAAAATAAAATATGTGTCATTATTATCCTTAATGATCATAGTTAAATTCAAATGTAAAAAATTTGGATTTAAATGTAGAAGTGTAGTAAATAAAGTTAAATTTTTTTGTTAATTATCTTGCTAACAAGATTTAAAAATTTAATTGATAAAACTTCAATTGTTAATATGATAAAATTTGATTGTTGATTTTCAGATATTCCATTTTTATATTTTATCATTTTCAAAATATATACACATTCACATAATTGAAGTTTTTTGTTTCTTACATTGATATTTCATATTTGAAGTTAATAAAAATTAAAAGAAACATTTTTTGCAAACACATATTATCTGTTTTTAATAATACAATATAATAATATTTTTTATTTTATATCAAACAACTAAGTATTTTTTTTTATCTTTAATTTAACTAGTTTTCAATTTTTTTATTTTAATTATATATAAATTTTATACTAATTTATTAAAATATAAAAGAATATGTATTTTCTAAATCAACCCATGTAATACATGGGTTGATTAACCTATATATATATATATATATGTATGTGTGTGTGTGTGTATTATAATAAAACAAAACAATTTATGTTGTATGTCACTTCTACAATACAAGAAAATTTTAATTTTCCTTAACTTAATTGCATTAAATTTTGACTTTATTTTATTTCATTAATTAATTAGTAATAAATTAGATTTTGTAACATTTAAAATTAATGTTTACCTAAAATAAATATCTATCATTATTATCCATAATAATCATAATTAGATCCAAATGTAAAAATTTGAATTAGTTGTGGAAATTATTATTATTATGTATAATAACGTCACATGTCACCTCTACGTTCACCAAAAAGATAATTACAACTTATAAAAAATAAAAGATAAATACAATTTAATATTTTTAAAAAAGATAAATATACTCTATTTTTTAATCTGCAAATAATAAAAAAAATAAACACAATTATTATTTTTGTATGTTTTTACTTTTACTCATATACATTTTATATAAATAAATTTAATTAAAAATAGCCACGTAATACGTGGGTTATAAACTAGTTTAAAGAATTAAGTTAATATTTAATCCTATAAAAGGATACTCTTGATTTTCATATTTAAATAGACATACATACATACATACATACATACATACATACATACATATATATATATATATATAATATACAGTCGTTACACCAAATAACCCGAATAACACGTTTAAATTTAAATTCTTAATTTTAATTAGAATTAGAATTGTTTATATATAAAAATGAAAATATTTAAATACCCAATTTTAATACGCAACAATTTAATCGTTTACCCAAATTACCTAACCTGTTTTGTAAAGTATTTTATTTTTATATCAATACCGAATAACCCGTTTAACCCAAACCGAGCAACCCGATACCAATTTAACTCGAAACGGATTAAACTGTCCTCTTATTTTGGTTTGGGTTCAGCCAGAAAACTCACACCCTCAAAACCAAACTAGCTGAATACCTGTGCGTTGCTCGAGTGTGATGAAATTAATATTTATAATATTTATTTTTTTTAACGTCAAATTAACCTACTCCTATTCCTAAACTACCATTTTGCCCCAAATGACGACTTCAGAAGTTACTTCCACTGCCTAAATTCCAACTTTTCTCCGACGGGAGTCGAACCTGTGAACCAACACTTACACGTCACCTCTCATATCAAATGAGCTAAACCCCATTGGTATTTATAATTAATTGTGGCACAACAAAATTTTATTTTTTTTAAAGAAAACTATACATTGTTTGCGAAAAAAAATGTTACTTTTATTAATCATGAATAGTAATTATTACACATAATTATATTTGAAGTCTATATATATCTAGTTTAATACATGTGAGTTGATCAAAAGACTGATTTTAGTTTTTAAAAAAACTCGTATATAAGAATGAAGTATATAGGAAAAGAAATAATAATAATAATTTACAATAAAATGAAAACTCATCATTTTTCCGTCAACTAATATATAAACACGTATTTCCAAAGTATTACTTACAATATCGTCTAACATAATTTATAATAACAATTTATTCAAACCAATTAATAAAATGTTATCAAACAAAAGCAATTATCATAAAAAAATTTAATAAATCTTAATAAAATCACATTGAACAATTTAAACGGCAAATGACATATCTCATTGGCTAAATATTTATTTAAAACATTATTGCTTCATTATTAACGGAGATCTTTATTGTTCTTCATGGTATACTGAAAAAATATTAAAACATGTGTTAATTTTGAAACATTAATACATAAACAAAACAAAATAATGAGAAGCTTTAAATGTAAAAAAAAAAAATATATCAATGTGACGTTTTTTCTGAGGTTTGAATTAGGAATGACACAATTATGACCCAATGGACGGGACGATAAAAATGGCTCGTTGTAAAAAAAGTAAGCTAGCACATAAATTTCTCTAAAATAATAAATGTCATATGCTTACCTATTTTATCATATATATATTGATTAAAAAACTATTTTATATGTTTATCTGCCGATTTTATATATTTGTTAAACTGAATCATTAGTAAAATTTAAATCTAAATGTAAATGTTATCCCATCAATACTTACCTATATATTTAATAAAAAGAAATTTCCATTTGCTTATAAATTTATTAAAATAAATAAACATTATATAAAATTATTAAACCCGGTTCATTTTTCATCAGCAATCCTATAAACCCGGTTCATTTTTCATTTTTCAGCAATCCTATAAACCCGGTTCATTTTTCATACAATTTAAAAAACCGGGTAATAAAACCGGGTGATTTTAAAAAATGGGTTTCCACATAGATAAAACCTGATATAATATAAAAACGGGTAGTCACGTCATTAAAAAATTACCCAAGGTAGGCATCGAAACCGAAAGCAACCGGTTAACAGGTACGCCAACTACCAAATTGGAACAATTTTGAAACTTTGACTACCAAATGTGCACAAAAAAAAAAGTAAACTACATAAATGTGTACAAAGTCGAAAGTTCAGAGCTATTTGATGTCATTTTCCCAATTAAAATATATATATTTATAAATGAAAATTTTAGAATAATCAACTATTTATATCTATTTTATAAAACTATAAAAATAATAATTTTGAATAATTAATGTTTAATTGTAATTTGTATACGTAAATAAATATCTCATTATTTTATGCAGGTTTGTTAGTATTGATAGGATTGCTGATGTTATCCCATTATTTTCTGAATTTTAACAAATTATATTGCCTCAAATCAGCGTCCTTAATTTTCTGAATTCTAACCAATCATATCGTGCCAAATCAACTTTAATGTTCTGAATTTTAACCACTAATATTGCGCCACGTGAGCATTTTTTCTCTCTGCTCTGTCGGCAATATATATATATATATATATATATATATATATATATATATATATATATATATATATATATATATATATATATATATATATATATATATATATATATATAATAACCCAAACCAAATAATCCCATATCCATTTAACCCGTCCGAATAACGTCTCTTTCTCAAATGCTACTATTCAAACGGCACTGGAAGTATTTTATCAAGCGAAAGGCTTGGATTCTACGTTCCATTATTTTTTAACGTTAAAACATATCTATTTAACCTATAAAAGAATACGCCTCCATCTCTATTCCAAAGCTCCATCGTTCCAGCAGCTCCTCCATTGTTGCACCAGGTTCGTGTCTCGCACGCACACACATACACACTGCAATAGTCGATTTCACACACACACACACACACGATTGCACTCTGTGTTTGACATACACAGTAGTCGATGGAGGCACCCAGGGTCATCCCTCCCTCTCGATTTCTCACACACTCGATCCAGCACCAGGTTCGTCTCACACGCACACACTATGGATTTCACCCCTTGCGTTTGACACACAGACAAACAAACTCTTGATTTCTCTCCATCTATGTATCTAACCACTGCGTTTGACACACAAAGACACCCCACCTTTGATTTCACACACACTCCCTACACACTTGATTTCACCCCTTGTTGCGTGTTTTTATTTATGCTTATAAACAGATTTCTGCTACTTGTTTCATTTTTCTTAAGTAAAGTTTTGCTATGAGTGTTTGATTTAAAGTGTGTTTAATTGATCACGTTTCTACTAAATATTTGATATGAATTTTTGGTGTGGATTTATCATGTTTCCGCCACATCTTTGATACGATTTAAAGTGTGTTACATTTATCATGTTTATGCTATACATCATGTTTTTATAGGAAACTAGTTTATAACATGGGTATGTTAAATAATAGATATAAAATGAAATTATTATACAAATATAATATAAAAAAGTAAAGTACTCATGTTAAACTTATATAGAGTACATTTTAAAATCATATAAAACTAGTTTATTACCCGCGTATTACGCGTATATTTTTAATATATATATAAAATATAATAAACTAAAAGGTAAAAATATAAATATTATTTTTAAAACAAATATATATAATAATGATATTATCATTTATTATCACCTATTAATTTTGTATAATTCTACACACATATGAATAGTAATTATTTTTTAAAATATTTTAAACTTTTATTATATTATATTATATTATAAGTAATAAGTTATTAGAGTATTAGATTTTGTTGGATTTGATTTGATTTGAATTTAAAAGTAGATTATATTGGATATGGATAGATATAGGTTAAATTTATTTATTATTTTTTAAAACTATAAATGCCACGTGTCGATTCATGGCGATGACACGTGGCTTAATGAGAGTTGAGTATAGTTACTCTTTTAATAGTATAGATAGTTATGAATTAAAACCCATGATATGAGGATATACATAATTAACCTTCAAAAAACTAATAAATTTATTCACTAATGTCTACAATTATATTTTATTTGTTGTTTTATTATAATCACTCATTTGAAACAATAAATTCAAATTTTTTTGTATGATAATCAATTTAGATTGACAATTTTACAGATTTTTATAAAGTTTTAATTACTACTATGTAGTTTGAATCAAATAAATTTTATTAGACAATCATAAATGAATCTATATATGTTTAATATTTAAGAAAATTAGATTTAAAATAACAAATATTTATTGTGTAGTTAATTTAAACCCAATATCATGGAGTATATAAGTTATTATTAAAAAAAAGATTGTTTTAAAACAAAGTTTAAATTAATATGCAACCCTTATATTTGAAGATAATATTGTTTTATTTAATTGTTTTATTAGAAAACCAATTAGTAAAATTTCAAACCTGAAGACAACATTTTTTTCTAAGAAATACTAATTCTACTGATATTTAATGATATTTGTAGGATACTCAATATAAGTTATATAAATAATTTTTTTATTTGATAAAAAATAATAAATTGTTAATATATTAAATTATAATTTTTATTTAATTTCATGATATGGAGAGAAAAGAATTATCATATAATATTAAGAAGGGTTAAGGGCTTACAATAGCAACCTACTTTTGAAAATGTATCGATATGGTACATCTACTTTTTTAATTGTTTATATGGTACATGTACTTCGTTTTCTGTATCGATATGGTCATTCTACATGATAGAGCCCGGTTTTTACATACGAAACAGGGTTCTAATGGTATGAAAAACAGGGCTCTATTACAAATATGGTTATATCGATATGAAAAATTGAAGTACATGTATCATATCGACATTTAAAAAAGTAGACGTACCATATCGATAAATTTTCAAAAGTAGGTTACTATTGTATATCTTTACCCCTATTAAGAATACATAAAAGTTGATTATTGTATTGTTTATTTTTAGTTTTCAAGTTAATTTTAGGAGTAAACTTATGAAAAGTAAATAAATATTTTATTTTATTTATACCTATCAATTAATTTGTGTAATCAATATAGCTAGATAAATAAAAGGGTTCAAAAATAAAAAAAAATATAGGTCTATTGAGATAAATTCTATTTTAATATATAATAATACAATAATACATAACTATGAATTCAATACCTTCTAAAAATATTTAAATTATTCATGATATTATCTTTTCTTAATATAATTAGTTTTTTTTATTATTTATCTAAACAATAATTAGTTTACAAATTTAATAGTTATTTAAGGAAACATAGGAAGGAAAATAAGATTTTGGATTAAGGTGTAACACCCGCTAATTTTAAGGTAATTATTTAAATTTTGGTCGTTTAATTTAATTATAAATTCGAGAAAACAGGATTTTAATCATCATCATATTCTTGATTTATATATATATATATACAAGAAAATATTAATTGTATATATGAATATAGTGTATATAATTAAAATAATAATAATAATAATAATAGATAGATAGATAGATAGATATATGCATGCATGGATGCATCAAGTACCATCATCATCATCCTATTTCTCTCAATAAATTCGTATATATATATATATATATATATATATATATATATATATATATATATATATATATATATATATATATATATATATATATATATATATGTATAATCAGGTTCATCAACATACCTATGAGATTCCAGCGTACCCTGATATGAATGATCATTCACATATATTTTTTTTGAATAGACATGCATAAGACAACATTATAAGACTTTTATTCAAAAGGAGCAACATCATAAATCTTGTTAAATGGTAAAAAAAAAAGATCATGTGAATGGTCATTCACACCATTCACATGGTGTGAAATCACCATTCACATGGATGACCATTCACATAAATATGCATTGAGCATTCACATAATTTTTAAAGACACAGAAAGTGTGAAATTATGTGAAATTCATATATCATGTGTATAACATTAATTTAAACATGGTCATGAGAAAAAAAATTTAAAAAAAGTTTTTTAAACCTTCGGGTGCACCTGATTTCGGAGGTACTTTTTTGAACCTGAATATATATATATATGTGTGTGTGTGTGTGTGGAGGGGGGTTCAATGGAAAACCACAATGCACCTGAAAAACTTGTGAAAACCGCACTGCACCACCACAAATGCATCAAATTTCCCGCGTGATGCATCAAAATCCCGCGCGATGCATCAAATTTCCCGCGTGATGCATCAAATTTCCGAGTGATGCATCATCTTACATACGATCATGCCACCGCGTTTTTTATGAAATGCACCAAATCGGACGGTATGCATAGGTTTCCATAATTTTCAGGTGCATGGTGGTTTTCCATTGAACCCACCCCTATATGTATGAAACCCTAATTGCAAAATTTTACTTCTCAAGAACACAAATACATTCTCACAAATCTGGAAAATTCTTTGTTATTTTGGGGCTGGATTTCAAAGATTTGAGCAACAAGTTTCATCATCATAATCAATCAACACACCATTGCTAAGTTTGAGGTAAACAACAAATCTAACCTAAACTCAAACTTTCCTATGTAGTTTTTGATTTATGTTAGAATACATAAATATGAGTTCAAATATTATATACTAAACTGAAAATGAACGACCAACAATGTTTATTATCATCACTTTCATCATTTCTTGATTTAAAAAGTTTCAAAAGAGCAACAATGAAGGTTTAAAAAGGATTTAATAAAATCAATCAGTAAATAGAAAGTAGAATCAAGTAGTAGAAAATTATTGTGTTGTGTGGAGGTATGGCCGGCGCCTGAAACCCCTTAGCCGGTGGCAATTTGGCGGCGGTGGCAGCCCATCGGCGCCCCTCTGTTTGTCCTTTTTCCTCTCTTCTTTTCATCCGGGGTGCACCGAGGGAGTAAGGGGGGTTGTGGCTGGATGAAACGACTGGAATGGTGGGATTAGCGGCGGCGTGGCCGGTGGCCGCCACACTTCTGTCTGACCTTTTCTGTTTCTGGATTCCATCGAGAGAGAGAGAGAGAGGAGAGCGCAAGGTTTTGAGGGTGTAGGGTAGAGGAGAGACCGGCGCCGGAGTTATAGTTGTAACAGAGGTTGGCACATAGGGACCCTCCATTACAATCTCTGGTAGTTGCACATCCAGATTCTCTAAGTAGAGCATCATTCTGCACTTCCAACCAGAAAAGTTCTGATGATTGTACTTTGGAGGTTTGCCCATTGAGCCATTGTCATAGTATGAGGAACTTGCAACATTGTTGTCCATGGAAACTTTGGGAGAATGAGAGATCTAGAATGACACACACTCTAAACTGCTCTGATACCAGTTGTAGGTCCCAAAAGATATCCCACTTATATAGCTTTAAACTGTAGAGGGGGGGGGGGTGAATACAGCTATTTAAAGACTACACACAATTTTCTCAATGTTTGTATGTATTATCAACAAATGTTAATTACAAACGGGCTTGAATGCGGAAATGTTCAAGCTGAGATGACAGATACAACAGTATGTTTAACTAGTCTAAGACAGACTTAAACCAGTTACAATGAATACACTCACTAAGAATCACTCACTGTGTTTACAAGACTCTGAGGAACAGCTTGAACAAGAACAGCTTAGACACTGAGCACGGTTTTATTCAAGCAGACTTGCATGCATGAAAGACACACTTGAATGCACGTTCACTCTTGGTTTCAGCACTTAGCTTTTTTTGGCTTTTTTTTTTCAATCCTTGGAAGTTTCTTTTTATACTCACTCAGAGGATCTAAGTGAAGCTTCTTCATTGGACGGAATTAAAAATGGAAAGTCTTGTTGAAAAGACAACATAAACTTTTCTGCACATTCTGAAAAGCAGACTTGTCTTCATGCGGGCAGAACTTTTGTCTTTTCACTTTGTCTACTGTTGTATTCCCTTTAACTAAATAAGGAATGTCAACTTTGTGTTTTTTCTTCCTTTGTTAAGGCCTATTTTGATATAAGAAAAAGGTTTGTCACCCTTTTTCAAATATCCTTTTGTCTTCATGTAACAGAACAGCTTGGGCAGGCTGAGCAGTTCTGATTTCCACTTTATCTTCGATTTTGTAAACGGATTCTGTAGTAAAAAACAATACATGAGGACTTGGAAACATATTCCATAAAGTGTTTAGCCTGTTCACAAAGAACAGGTTCTGTTCACAAAGAACAGAACACTTGTAAACTGCCCAAGCTGCTCATCAGTGTAGAGCAGCGTAGACAGTTTATGTCCAGCCTGTTCAGCAGACTGAACAGCTTGGGCAAAACTGCCTTTGTTGCAACACATGCAACACATAGAACAACTTCAGGCTGATATTGCAAATCATTTTCAGTTTTCAATAAGGCATATAGCAGGCCTTAATATCAACCTTCAAAAGCATCAATAGGTTTGATTAATAATCTCCCCCTCAGATGCAGAACAGGTTTGACTGAGGCCTTTTTGTGCCTAACAATCTCCCCCTATTTGCAATAACCAGTCTAAGCTGGCCTTATAAAAAATCACTATATATTTTTACAGTACATTGTTGAAATAAAGTTACAACATCAACATAAAATAAAAGATCAGTTTATATATACACTAATTTTTGATTACATAGAACAACACATGTTCTTACAAAAGTACAACTGATGTACTGATGTATATTACAACTAATGCAAAAGAGAAAATTACAACTTATGTAAATAAAGTACATAGACACCTTTACTAACTTCTTTGGAGATCAGGCCAAGATTCTTCACTCTCTCCATCAGCTTCTTGACATATGCTCTGACAGTCTTAGCAGTTTCTGACTTAGACTCACTCAGAGCAACTGCCAGCTCAATCCATTCTCTGTACCCCATTTGTGCAACATCACTGTAGTCATATGTTTCTAGTTCTGGGCCTGCTGCACCCATTCTAGTTATTTTCAACTTCCACTGACTGCCTTTTCTTGATATGGGCACAGCTTTGACAATTGCTTCCTTGGCAAGCCTTCTATCAGCAACATCCTGAAATTTTCTTCTTGCCAGGTTGTCAAAGTGGAACTGAGCTCTTGCAGAGGGCACTGAAGTTTTGGTCACTGAGACCAGAGCACCCTTTTCTTTTTCTGCTTCCTTCTCTTCTGTTGATCCCTTAGCAGCTTCCAATATTTTCTTTTGCACAACCAGAGAGGACATTTTAACTTTCCTTGCCTCTTGAAGTGCAAAAGACTTAGCAGCTTTGGCAGATTCTTCTTCTTTCCTTAGAGCTTCCAGGGCTTGAAGTTGTTCTTCTCTAAACTCAAAATATTTGTGCATAGGAAGACCAATTTCTTTGGCCCTGGCTTTGTGAAATTTAAGCTCTGCTGCTTTCTGCTGTTGGGGATCAACCGCTGCCTTTTCTTTTACTTTAGCTGATGTAGTGACAGCAGCTTCAAGACTTTCCTCCTCCTCCTCTTCTTCTTCTTCTAAAATCAGATGCCTCCTTCTGCTGCTTGGCCTGCCCTCATGAATAAATTCTTCCCCCTTAGACTGAGCAGGGATTGGAGATTCAGCCTGAGTAGGCTGAGCAGCGTGGGAGGCACCCTCCATTGTACTTGTTGCAGATGCTCCTGCTGGTTGACCAGTGAGTATTGCAGACACTGATTTCTCCTTAGGAGAAGAAGTTTTCTCCCCCTTAGACTTAGTCTTCGAGGCAGATGACTTCTCCCCCTTTGAAGGAGATGTACCAGCACCTTCAACACCTGGTCTGCCTGAAGACACGAAGTCATCAGGCTTGCCAGCAGTTTTGGCAGCAGGCCTGGGGCCAACAAGGCTATTCACTAAGAATGCCAGGTTGTTCTTCACCTCTGCAAGCTGGGAAAGACAGGTTTGAAGAGAAGAGGATTAGGTATCAGCAAGGGAGGTCAGCTTAACAATATTTTCCCTATCAGAAGCTGTGAACAGCAAACTTTGAAGCTGTGCAAGATGTAATTCTAGAGAATCTTGCACATCAGCAAGGTTTGATGACACAGAATTGGATAGGGAGCCAATGAGTGTGTTCAAGCTGGCCAGAATAGCAGGAAGGGTAGAATTGCAAGAAGTTAGAAGAGATGACAGTTGTTGAGAAATAGCTGTCATTGAGGACACAGAGTCCTGTTGTAGTGAAAGAATTGAGGAGAGGGATGTGGATACATTTTGCAGCTGTGCAGTGAGTGCAAGCAGCCGTGGAGAATGATCAGGTTGTGGAGTGACAGGGAAGGAATCCTTGAACAGATCAAAGAATCCCTTAAGCTGTTCAGACACAGAGTCTGAAATAAGAGAGGGTAGAGAGGACATAGAAGTTTTTAAAGAACCAACTTTGTTGGTCAGCAGAGAAAGCTGATATTTCAAAGGCAGGTCTTTAGGAGATGGAGGTGTATGGGTGGACTGTTTAGATTGGGTTGATGGAGAAGAGGATGATGAGGCTGGTGTATGAGGATGTGATGGAGAGGGAAGAGGAACATTTGAGAGAAGCTCCATAGCCTGGGCAAAAGTAATATGGCCCAGTTTGGAGGGGTCAAAGGGTCCCTAAGCAGTGGCTGTAGCTGCATCATCAGGAGAAGGGGTTGATGTTGGGGGCCTTTCAGATGATGCTTGTGTTGCAACATCATCATGAAGGCCAGTTGGTGTTCCCTCTGCAGTGCCTTGGTGTAAAAGCACCTCATCATGGGGAGATGGGATATGCATTTCAACATCAGCAGTGGTGAAACCTACTGATGGAGTTTGCATAGAAGGAGCAGCCTCACCAAAGGGATGGTATGTTCCCTGAGGTTCATCAGCTTGGGTTGTTGGTCCCTCAGCAGCTGTTTGGTGTAGAACAGTTGTATCATAGGGAGCAGAAATTTGAGGCTGAGCTGCTGATTGGTCTATACCAGCAGGGTGGACACCTCGTGCAGACTCAGGGTGTAAAGAAGTTTGAGGAGGGGACAGTGTGGACTCAGTATGGAGTGGAGAGGGCTCCTGTCTTTCAATATTCTCAGCCTGTTGGGAGGCTGAAATAGTTGAGGTGGCTATCTCCGTTTGTACAACTGGCTCCTGTTGGGAGGAACCAGAGGGTCTAGGCTGACTCTGGGTGGACTCAGGTTGTAGTGAAGCAGGATCCAATTGTGCTCAACCTTCTCCCAAAATAGGAGAGGCAGCAGGGGTGGCTTCTCTTACAACTGAACCCTGTTGAGAGGGAACAGATGAGCTGGTTGTTTGAGCTGGTTTCTTTTTGGCTAGAGATTTGCGTTGGTATTGGATGGATGAAGTGGGTGATTGTGGAGAGGTGATGAGAGGTTCAGACTGGACAGGTTTAGAGACTGGGTCAGAAACAGGTGGGTTGACCTGTTCCATAGTCTCAAGTGCCACAGAGGCACCAGCCACAGAGGCTTCAGGTTCAACGAATGAACAAGGTTGAGGAGCCTGCTCCTCCTCAGCCACAGAGGCTAAAGGTTCAGACTCAGACTGAGCTGTTTTGGCCTTCTTGTGAACAGGCCCAACTTCAGTGGTTGCCATGGTCCTTTTAACAAGTTTGGACCTGGCTTTGGATTTTCTCTTGGGAGCAGCTTCTGGATCCACCCTCACATCAGAGGGTCCTTCCACCAATCCTAACAACCTCCTCATTGGTGTTGACAGAGGAGGCTCATTTGGAAGAACAGCAGTGTAGAAAATTCTATTCCCTATCACAGGGAAGGCAGCAGTATGAAGTAAAGGCTGAGAGTTGTACAGGTGCTCACCACAAATGTGCCTGAAGATGAGGCTCAGAAACCTGGGGTATCGAACAGCAGCTGGTCTTGTCTCCTACTGCACCAGGTTCCTCAAGTTCAGGAAGATCCACTTAGCCATGTCCATTGTAGTCCCATCCACCAGCTGTAGGACTATTGGGATTTCATCACGGCTCAGTTGGTCAAATGAACCAACTTTGCTGCTGAAGCACATCACCACTGAGGCAAAGAGAAAACTATAGGTAGGAGACAGATCCTTCCTGAACAGCGTAGCTCCAATTTTGGGTTCTGCTACACCACAGAAGCGTAGCAAATTTCCCATTTGTTCATTTTCAGGCTGAGGCATGTCATATGAGTCAGCAATGGGCAGATGAAGAACCTCCCTGAGAAGATCAGTAGTGATCTCTATGGTCTAAGTCCCATTGAGAATAGTCCCCTTTATGACTTTGGTGTTGGAGTTGTAGGCACAAGTGTACCAAAACTCGTATACCATCTCCTGGTACAGGACACCAGGAGTAGCAGTCATGGCGCAGTTCAACAGATGAACTGTCAAAAACTCCACCATTTGGTCATAACCTTTCCCCACATAGTTTTTGGGGATTGTGAGGTTGGCAATATAGTTAGTGGGTTTGAGGGTTAGCATTGTGGTGACTGATGAGTGTTTCTGCACATCATCACCAACAAAAACTGGTAGAAAGGGGTTCTTTCTGTGAGCCATTTTGAAAGTAGTGAGAGTAGCAGAAGCACAAGACACTTAGTCGATTTTTAGGGTTCTTAGGAGGTTTATGGTAGTATTGAGGAAGACGAAGATGAAACAGTATGAGGTATTTATAGGATTTGAATGTGAGTGGGTATGAGAGAGAAATATTTGGGCGGTTGATTTGAAAAGGCCGTTAACGGAAAACGAAACGGTTGTCCATGTCAGACCATTTGTCAGACCACTTGAGCCCTTTTTAATCACTAACACATGTAACCCACATTATCCGCAGTAATTAAGTTAAATAAAAACAGAAATTAAGTAACTTAATTATGAAGAAAGGTAATTAAAAACTGTTGGTCTAAGCTGTTGGTCAAACCTGTGATGAGCAGGGTCATCACAAGCTGGTCACTCTTCAAGCTGTTCCCTCAACCTGTTCAGCCATGTAGGAACAGGTTGTGTTCAATAGCTGATCAGGATACAAGACAATGTCTTGTAAATCAGTGTGAAGGAATGAGCAGAGTGAAGAATGGACCATCAGAGCAGGCTGGACGAGTAAACTGTTTTTGTTCAGCCTGTTGTATGTTCAAGCTGTTCAAGGATTTCAGAAAAATGGCTAAGTACAGAACATGCATAGCCTATTCTGTCTAAGCTGTTCTGAGAAACTTGAGCAGTGTGAGACATACAAGGTCTTAGACCTTTGAGGACAGTTAGTCACTTTTGTTTAACATGCCCAGCTTGCTGACAAGGTAATTAAACATGGTTTCATCAAGAGGTTTGGTGAAAATGTCTGCAAGCTGTTCATTTGTGGAAATAAAACTTACCTCCACATTACCTTTCTGAATGTGATCCCTGATGAAGTGATGTCTGACTTCAATATGCTTTGTTCTTGAATGAAATATTGGATTGTTGGAAATGGCTATGGCACTTGTGTTGTCACACAGAATAGGAGTTTTCCTATACACAAGCCCATAGTCCTCAAGCTGATGCTGCATCCACAGAATCTGCCCACAGCAGCTTCCAGCAGCAATGTACTCAGCTTCAGCAGTAGAAGTAGACACTGAGTTCTGCTTCTTGCTACACCAACTTATCAACTTTCCACCAAGGAGTTGATATCCACCTGTTGTGCTTTTCTTATCTAGCCTGCAGCTTGCAAAATCAGAATCTGAATAACCTGTTAGTTCAAGGCTTGAGTGTTTGGGATACCAAAGACCCAGACCTGGTGTACCCTTCAAGTATCTAAAGATTCTTTTAACAGCAACTAGATGAGATTCATTTGGATCAGCTTGGAACCTAGCACATAAACAGGTGGCAAACATAATATCAGGTCTACTAGCAGTTAAATATAGCAAGCTCCCAATCATACCTCTGTAAGCTGTTACTGAAACAGCTTTGCCACTGGCATCAGCATCCAATTTTACATTGGTTGCCATTGGGGTTTTAATAGGAGAACTTTGATCAAATTTAAACTTCTTCAAGAGATCTAAGGTATACTTTCTTTGATTTATAAAAATTCCAGTTGAGGTTTGTTTAACTTGTAATCCTAAAAAGAAAGTAAGTTCTCCCATCGTACTCATTTCATATTTAGATTTCATGAGTAATGAAAAATTCTTGCATAACTGCTCATTAGTAGAACCAAATATTATATCATCCACATAAATTTGAACAAGCATAATATCAGATTTCACCTTATTTATGAACAGTGTGGTATCCACTTTACCTCTGGAATACCCATTGCTCATAAGGAATTCAGAAAGAGTGTCATACCAGGCTCTAGGGGCTTGTTTGAGACCATAGAGTGCTTTGTCTAACTTATAGACAAAACCTGGATATTGTTCATTTTCAAAACCTGGAGGCTGCTTAACATAAACTTCTTCTTGCAGCTTCCCATTCAAAAATGCACTATTCACATCCATTTGAAATACCTTAATGCTCTTATGAGCAGCGTAGGCTAGATACAAACGAATTGCTTCTAGCCTGGCCACAGGAGCAAATATCTCATCATAGTCAATTCCTTCCTCCTGTCTATAACCTTGAGCAACCAGTCTTGCCTTATTTCTTATGACATGACCTTGCTCATCCATTTTATTCCTGAAAACCCATTTAGTGCCAATTATAGTTTTACCTTTAGGAGCAGGGACCAGCTTCCATACCTTGTTTCTCTCAAACTGATTGAGTTCTTCTTGCATGGCAGTGATCCAATTGGCATCTTTTAGTGCTTCATCCACCTTCTTTGGCTCCATTAGTGAAACAAAACTAGAGAACATACAGAAGTTCCCTAAGCTGTCCCACCTTGTCTGTACCCCTTTGCTGATGTCACCAATTATTTGATCATTGGGGTGACATCTGATCCACTTAGGATCATTCTTCAATGAGGATTCTCCTGAGTTATCAGCAGCTTCAGCAGGTCCTGTTGAACAGCTCTCAAGATTTTCAGACACACTGTTGTCTTGAGCCTGTTCATTTTGTTGAACATGACTGACCACTGTTGAACATATCAGCAGAGGAACTAGGAAAATCAGCATTGATAGGTTCAGGACATGCAGTTGTAATTAGGTCAGTACACTTATTCACACAGGGTGTATTGACATAATCATCATCATGATTAACAGGTTCCACACTGGGTGTAGTGGAAGCTTTTGAGTCCTCTTCACTGTTTGAATGCATGAGATCATCAAAGTTTAATTCTACTGAAACTGATTCAGGAACAGCTTTGGTGGAAGCATTCTTGGACTCTTCAAAGGTGACATTGATAGATTCATCTATCACCTTTCTTTTGCTGTTGTACACTCTGTAGGCTTTGAAGATAGCAGAGTAGCCAACAAACACACTTTCATTAGCTTTTGGTTCAAACTTTGCCAGTTGGTCCCTTTGATTCAGAATGAAGCAGGGACATCCAAACACATGGAAGTAGCTGACATTTGGCTTCCTCCCTTTGAGCAGCTCATAAGGAGTCTTGTTGAACCTTTTTACCACTAAGGATCTGTTTTGGGTGAAGCAGACAGTGTTAACAGCTTCAGCCCAGAATGATGAAGGTAAACCAGATGCACACAGCATGGTTCTAGCAACTTCAATGAGAGTTCTGTTTCTCCTTTCAGCAACTCCATTCTGTTGTGGAGTTCTTACAGCTAAAAAGTTTTGAGTGATTCCTTTCTCTTCACAGAAGTCTTCAAGAGTACTGTTTCTGAATTCAGTACCATGATCACTTCTAAGCTGCTTCACTTGGGCAGAGTTCAGCATTTCCATCTTTTTCACAAATCCAATATTTTCTCTAGCAGCCTCTCCTTTGCTCTTCAAGAAGATAACACATGTGTACCTGGAGAACTCATCAACCATTACTAGAGTGTATCTTCTTCCTCCTAGACTTGGAACATTAACAGGTCCAAACAAGTCCATATGGATTAAGAAGAGAGGAGTATCAATAGAAAAATTATGTTTGGATTTAAATGATGATTTCCTCTGCTTGCCTTTCTCACAAGCTGTGCAGAGTTTATCCTTAACAAAGGTCATAGAAGGCAAACCTGTCACCAACTCTTTCTTACAGAGTTTGTTGATGTTCTTGAAGTTCAGGTGTGACAGCCTTTTGTGCCATAACCAGTTTAAGTCTGCATTTGTTCTTGTGAGAAAACAAGTTTCAGTTGTGGGATCAGCAGATTGCATGTCCACAACATATACACCTTTCTTTCGTTGAGCACACAACACAACTTTGCCTTGGGGATCCAATATGTAACCCAGGTGCTCATCAAAGTTAAGCTTATAGCCAGCATCAAATAGTTAACTTATGCTAACAAGGTTATGTTTTAGTCCAACCACATAGGCTACTCTTTTGAACACTGCAGCACCAGCTTTAAGAGTTCCATATCCCTCAGTGGATCCCTGTACATTGTCACCAAATGTGACTTTTGGCCCTTTTTCAGGCCTGAGATCACTCAGCAGGTCCTTACAACCTGTCATGTGCCCTGAGCAGCCACTGTCCAAGTACCAAACCTGGGATGGTTGTTTTTCTTGCAGAGTGACAAGAAGAATATTAGTCATTTTTAGGGGAACTCATCACAGAGATGAGTTCTCCTACTTCATCAACATTTGTTGATGGACTTGTGATATCAACACTAATATTCCCTATTTGAATGGTATCAGTTTGGATACCGCTTTCATTGACTAAGATGTTTCCAACACTGTTTATGTTAGCTGTGAGGGAACCATCTGAGTCAGCAGGCCTTATGTCCTCATCAGACCATTGAGCTTTTGCTTTCTCAAATGTTCTGATTTCAGGAGCAGCTCCTTCAACAGCAGGAGTTATAGTTGTAACAGAGGTTGGCACATAGGGACCCTCCATTACAATCTCTGGTAGTTGCACATCCAGATTCTCTAAGTAGAGCATCATTCTGCACTTCCAACCAGAAAAGTTCTGATGATTGTACTTTGGAGGTTTGCCCATTGAGCCATTGTCATAGTATGAGGAACTTGCAGCACTGTTGTCCATGGAAACTTTGGGAGAATGAGAGATCTAGAATGACACACACTCTAAACTGCTCTGATACAAGTTGTAGGTCCCAAAAGATATCCCACTTATATAGCTTTAAACTGTAGAGGGGGTGAATACAGCTATTTAAAGACTACACACAATTTTCTTAATGTTTGTATGTATTATCAACAAATGTTAATTACAAACGAGCTTGAATGCGGAAAGGTTGAAGCTGAGATGACAGATACAACAGTATGTTTAACTAGTCTAAGACAGACTTAAACCAGTTACAATGAATACACTCACTAAGAATCACTCACTGTGTTTACAAGACTCTGAGGAACAGCTTAGACACTGAGCACTGTTTTATTCAAGCAGACTTGCATGCATGAAAGACACACTTGAATGCACGTTCACTCTTGGTTTCAGCACTTAGCTTTTTTTGGCTTTTTTTTCAATCCTTGGAAGTTTCTTTTTATACTCACTCAGAGGATCTAAGTGAAGCTTCTTCATTGGACAGAATGAAAAAGGGAAAGTCGTGTTGAAAAGACAACATAAACTTTTCTACACATTCTGAAAAGCAGACTTGTCTTCATGCGGGCAGAAATTTTGTCTTTTCACTTTGTCTACTATTGTATTGCCTTTAACTAAATAAGGAATGTCAACTTTGTGTTTTTCTTCCTTTGTTAAGGCCTATTTTGATATAAGAAAAAGGTCTGTCACCCTTTTTCAAATATCCTTTTGTCTTCATGTAACAGAACAGCTTGGGCAGGCTGAGCAGTTCTGATTTCCACTTTGTCTTCGACTTTGTAAACTGATCTTGTAGTCAAAAACAATACATGAGGACTTGGAAACATATTTCATAAAGTGTTTAGCCTGTTCACAAAGAACAGGTTCTGTTCACAAAGAACAGAACACTTGTAAACTGCCCAAGCTGCTCATCAGTGTAGAGCAGCGTAGACAGTTTATGTCCAGCCTGTTCAGCAGACTGAACAGCTTGGGCAAAACTGCCTTTGTTGCAACACATGCAACACATAGAACAGCTTCAGGCTGATATTGCAAATCATTTTCAGGTTTCAATAAGGCATATAACAGACCTTAAATTCAACCTTCAAAAGCATCAACATGTTTGATTAATAATCTCCCCCTCAGATGCAGAACAGGTTTGACTGAGGCCTTTTTGTGCCTAACAGGTTGTTAATTAAACTAAGGATTAAAGTGTTGGGTTTTTGGGTTTTAGGTAGTTTATTATATGAGTTGATCATCCAATTAAATAAAATTGGGGATTGGGTTAGTTCAAATGAGGTAGTTATATAAATATATGTTGAGTTGGGGTATGTTGGGTTAATTTTATTTTTATTTTTTTAAAGTCCATTACAAATTCACTTTAGGTGTAATTATTATTTTGGTTATATGAATATTGTGGGCTTATATAAGATAGAAAGAGAGTTGTAACTTGATGGCCCATTTAATTAAGTTGGAGAGTTACTCATGTAATTTTAATTAATAAATTTATAACAGTTGGTAAGACAATTAAAGTTAAATTATTACGTTAATTTACAGAATTACTTTATTAATGTAACAAAGATACATCATATTATGCGGAGGAGTGCAGATTAATTATTAACGAAGGGGTTTAGTAATCATTAACAAATAAATCGAAACTTACCCTTAATTCTTGAACTTTAATTAATAGAATTAAGGATGAACTTAGTTACTTATAGAGTTAAGAATATTGATAATAAGCAATGTACTTTGATATCAGGTTCTTAGTAATTCAATTGAGGCGTGTGGATCTCGGTAGTGCTTTCAACTGATATTGGATAGTCGCTTAGCGAGTACAGATTGCGAGCACAGTGAGTAATTGATTTAATTTCGCATATGATCATAAATGATATGTTTGCACTGGATATCTCTTTCGTTTCTATTGTCATGATTATTCTTTAATTACCATGCTTAGCCTTGAATGTTGATATTTAATTCGTTGCCATGAGCCGATATTTGAGAACCCTTTTCCCAGTATGCATATTGTGTAATATGTGGATTAAGTGAGGTTGCTTTGTGCTTCCGAATTGCATGTTGAGCGAGCCACATGCTTTGTACACGTGCCAACCGAGCGAGTCGTACGCCGTGTACTTGTTATCGGGCGAACCGATAACAACTCCCTATTCGTGTATGCTAAACCGAGCGAATCGTAATGCTACACATGTTGAATTTGAGCCGATGTTTGTGTTGATCATGTTATATATGTTTGTCTGTGTTTTTAAATCTGTTACTCGCTAGGCGACGGCTTACCCCAGTTGTGGGGACCACTTTTCAGGTTTAACTGATAAGGGAAAGGCACCAGCTTCAGAATCTAGAGTTTGATTGCTCGTGGTATCAGAAATACTTCCGCATTTACTCTGATTTATATTTTGTACTTGGGATGGGTAGATCCCTAGACTTTCGATTTGGTTGTAATAACTAGAGATTTTATTTTAGCGCACTCTAATGTGTTGGTTTTACCTTATTTATGTATTGAAATTGAAGTTGATATTAGAAAACTTTATTTTATGACTTCGAGGTTGATGTTGCAGATTTTAGTAAAACGTCGCGTTATTAGAACGGGGTGTTTCATAAGGAGAGGGCGTCATGTGGTGCTTAGTGTTCTTCTTTATCAATAAGTATAGATTTTAGAACCAAATTATGCAAGCAATTAGGTGTTTGACAAACGTGAAGAAAATCTTTTAAAAGAATTTAGTGGAATTAGAATGTTATATTGCTTGTTTGGTTGGTTTTAACTTTAAGGGATGTTCTTTTACCTCCAACAAGTACTTATACACCCACATCAATTATTCGGTAAGTGAAATTTACCAATAAATGTGTTTTCTTAAAATAAGTTATAGGGTAAATTACAATATTTCTTCCCTGTGGTTATATATAAATTATGGTTACAATCATTTTCACATCAAAATTACAATTTCAGTACATGTGGTTGTCGTTTTGTTATGTTTTTAGTCCTTTGACCAATAATTTTTTAAAAATGACCATTTTGCCCTTTTAACTTTGCTTTAATTTGGTCCCTAACTAATTACTTTATTTTTTATATCATTTTAATTAATTTCATACCATTATTATTTATTTGATATTTAGTCTTTTTCTTATTGTTACAATTTAACTAAAGTATTATATTTTAATATGTTGTCTTTGATTATTATTATTTGTCTATTTATTTATTTCATGTGTTCTTTTTTATTAATTACTAGTTTATAATCCACGTATTACGTGGATATTTTTAATTAAATTTATTTATATTAAATGTATATGAGTAAAAATAAAAACATACAAAAATAATAATTGTGTTTATTTTTTATTATTTACAGATTAAAAAATAGAGTATATTTATCTTTTTTAAAAATATTAAATTGTATTTATCTTTTATTTTTTATAAGTTGTAATTATCTTTTTGGTAAACGTAGAGGTGACACGTGACATTTGATGTTTTCCTTTATTAGAAATAATAATAATAATTTCTACAACTAATTCAAATTTTTACATTTGGATCTAATTATGATTATTATGGATAATAATGATAGATATTTATTTTAGGTAAACATTAATTTTAAATGTTACAAAATCTAATTTATTACTAATTAATTAATGAAAAAAATAAAGTCAATATTTAATGCAATTAAGTTAAGGTGTTATATTTGGAAAAAGATGTGGAAAAATAAATTTTCTTGTATTGTAAAAGTGACATGTGACATAAATTGTTTTGTTTTATTATGATATATAGGTTAATTAACCCATATATTACATGGGTTGATTTAGAAAATACATATTTTTTATATTTAAAGAATTTATTATAAAATTTATATATAATTAAAATAAAAAAATTGAAAGCTAGTTAAATAAAGATAAAAAAATACTTAGTTGTTTGATATTAATTAAAAAAATATTATTATATTGTATTATTAAAAACAGATAATATGTGTTTGCAAAAAATGTTTCTTTTAATTTTTATTGACTTCAAGTATGAAATATCAATGTAAGAAACAAAAAACTTCAATTATGTGAATGTGTATATATTTTGAAAATGATAAAATATAAAACTGGAATATCTGAAAATCAACAATCAAAATTTAGCATATTCACAATTGAAGTTTTATCAATTGAATTTTAAATCTTGTTAGCAAAATAATTAACAAAAAATTTTAACTTTATTTACTACACTTCTACATTTAAATTCAAATTTTTACATTGAATTTAACTATGATCATTAAGGATAATAATGACACATATTTATTTTAGGTAAATATTAATTCATTAATGAAAAAATTAAAATCAAAATTTAATGTAATTAAGGTAATGTAATAAATTTGGAAAATGAATTAAAAAAATGACATAGGTATAATTATTGATTTTAATTAAGGGTATAAGAGACATTTCATAAATAATTATGAGTTGTCATCAATCTGGACCATTGATTTCTTTCCGTCCAATGATCCAGAAACTCCAAGTGGTTTTCTTATTATATATAGTATAGATTACAAGAATTTAATTAAAACAACTTTTATAAATATGGATTTTTATATAGATAATTTGTATTATTATTAATATTACAATTAAGTTCAAATATTTGTTTAACTATATACACATCAATTTAAAAAAAAAAAGTTACTACTTTTCTTTTTTAGAAATTATAATTATAATTACATATATATATATATATATATATATATATATATATATATATATATATATATAATTTATCTTTTTCAATATTATATATTACTCATATAAATACTTACTTATCTTTAATTTATTTATTTTATTAAGTGAATATGTTTTGATTTATTTTAGAATACATACATGAAGTATGTATAACATAAATTATATATATATATATATATATATATATATATATATATATATATATATATATATGTAACATCCCACTTTTGGGACGGGGGCGTGGAATTATGTGATTGGGTTGATTATAGTATTATAATTAAGTTGGGCCAAATATTGAGTTATACGTGGAAGTGTCACGTGACAAGATTTTGGGTTAACCGGATGACAGAGTTAAGTTTTACTAAGAGATTATAATTTTGAGAATTATTAGTTAAATTGGGACCCGATGATATAAAGTTTGTATTTTGGGGTAGCAGGTCCGGATATTGGGTGTCGGACCGAGTTAAAGGCGAAAATGTATATAAGCTTGAGATGGTTGCTTACTTGCTTCATTTCTATTCTCCCAATTCAGAGAATTGAGTGTGTATGTATGTGTTTTAACCTCCAGAAGCTACAACAGCCAAAGATTGAGATCTGAGATTGTGATTAAAGCTGCAAGTTGTCATCAACCTCTTCTATTAAGCTAAGGTGAGTTTTGGGGGTTACATTCGTAAGTTAATTGTTGCTGATCGTTTATGAGATTGTGAATTGTGTTTATGTATGTTCTGATCAATTTTGGGGTGTTTCAGTTGAGTTAAATCGAGTTGTGATTGAGTTTTGGGGTTAAAATCGGTTCTGTGCGAGAAACAGAGCTCATTGGAGCTGTTCGTCCGTGAGCGCGGCCGCGATCGATGATCGCTGGCGGTTTGGGTTCAGAGCGCGGATCGCGATGTGAGCGCGGCCGCGACCGCGATGGGGTCAGTGCAATCGCGTTTGGCTGAGTGCGGTCGCGATGCGGCTAGGTTAGGGTTGAAGTTTTGGGCTTTGTGGGTCTCGGGTGTGGGTTCCGGGAGTTAGGGTTTAGGTTATGTAGGATGCGTCTTCGGGTATCTGGGATTGTGTGAGTTGGTTGGGATCTTGTGTTTAGGTATTCAGGTTGTGTAGGTTTAGTAGTTGGGTATCCGGGTTTGCGCGAGTTATCTGAGTATTGTGTATAGAGTTGTTGGGTTATTGAGGAGTCGTGTATAGATTTATCGGGTTGTGATTGAGATATTGAGTTGTGATTGTGATATAGAGTCATTGTATTGTGATTTCAGGGTCTCGAGTTGATAGGGTTGGGGACGGGCAGGGAACCGAGACTTGAGTAGTTTGACTTCAGGTTAGGTGAGTTTGCATGTTTTTCTGAGAGACTTGTACGATTATTTATTATACTTGCATGATCTTTTATTGAGTTTTTTATGAGATATTACGAGTTTTTTTACGAGCTTTTTATTGGGATATTATCATGCTTGTATTGTCGTGTTTTATTGAGAACTGTGTTTTGTGATATGAGATTTGAGACACCTGAGCTTTCGAGATTATTAAACCGTACGGCTGGGCAGGGGTTGGGTCGCTCCCAATTCCCTTATGAGTCCTGATGGCTGCTTTGTGCGGTCTAGGGATTTGGGTATGTGGATTCGTCCACACGAGTTGAGTGCCTATTTGAGTATCATGTGGGATCTCATATACTTGTTCAGCAGGGAACGCTGAACGTTTTATTATTGAGCTTACTTTTATTGAGAATCATAATCGTACTATAACCCTTGCATTTTCACCAGCGTTAGCTGACCCCGTGTGTGTTGTTGTGTGTGTCTCAGGTGACCAGAGATCTAGTAGGCCTGCTGTACCCAAGTAGGGTTACTGTGACATCTTTGGAGGAGTTAGTTGCCTGTGTTAGAGGCAGTTATATTTTGGGGAATGTTTATATGTACTTCGGATTAGGGGTGAGCGACAGGTACCATTTCCCGAACCCGAACCGGTACCGACCGATACCGAATTAATATATTCGGTTCGGTATTTAGTTTTTAAATTAGCTAAAATTCGGTATTCGGAACCGAACCGACACCATATAAAATTATACGGTTCGGTATTCGGTTCTTTCAAAACTAATAATTCGGTTTCAGTATTTTCGGGATCGGTACCGGTTCGGTACGGTCCGGTACCGAGCTCACCCCTACTTCGGATATTGCGTAGTTTGATCAGAGACTTCCGTGACTTAATTATGTGATTAAAGTTTTAAATTATCGAGGTTTCCATGTGTATGTATTGGGACTAGCTAGGGATTTCTATATTATATCCTTGTTGACGTCTTATTTACGTGGCTTTGGTAGTTAATTCGAGGGTGTTACAATATATATATATATATATATATATATATATATATATATATATATATATATATATATATATATAATTTATATATCTTTTTCAATATTATATGTTACTCATATAAATACATACATAAATACATACATACATACACACACACACACAGATATATATATATATATATATATATATATATATATATATATATATATGTGAGTGTTTGTGTATATATATGTGTGTGTGTATGTATACATACATACATATATGTATGTACATATGTGTGTATGTATGTATAACGTTTTAATGAAATATTAAGATTTTTTAAACTAAAAGTTTTATATGTATATAAACCGTAAATGTTTAAAGGTAGTTTAACTTCATTAAATATAGAGTAAAAGACATTTTTGGTCTTTGTAGTTTGATGGTTTACCCAGATTCAGTCTCTTAACCATAATAAGGTCAAATTTCATCCCTATTTTGCTAATTTTGTGCCCTTTTAGTCCCTCGTCCGTTAAACTTAACGACACAACCGTTAAATTTGTAAAAATGACATTTTTACCCTTTTCATTGAGACGCTTTTAGTCCCTATGGTTTTATTATTTACCCGTTTATAGTCCAACATTTATTTTATATTATTTTATCTTTATAATCATATTATTTATAGATATACTTAATTTATTATAAACACATTTATTTTATTTATAAATATACTTATGTTTTAATATTTTATTTACATTTACTGTTGTTCGTATTTTATTTAAAATTTAACTTTTATGTTAATTAAAATTATATATTTCTTTACTAATTTATTTAAAGTTCATATTCTTTATTAATTTTAATTTTTATAATATTATTGTTGACATTTATATATGTAATTTTGTTAGTTGTGTTTAAGTAAATATAATATCGTCGATATTTTTCTGTCTTCTCAAGTTTAAACAATTCTGACTTCTCAAAATGTCATTCTTATAAAATGCGATCACTTCTTGTCTAAACAATTCTGACTTCTCAAGTTTAATTATTTCTGACAAGTGAAGTGAATTAACCTCCATGTAACTCCTTTCCATTTAATTTTGCATTTTATTAGTTTCTATATAATCACAGATGACTATCCAACTCATATAATCTCTTGAACTAACTTTCAAGAATTAACAAGTTCAATGAAACTGCATTTGAACACTTGAACAATTTACACAACAACATGGTAACCCTTTTTTATCTGAATATGAATACTAGCTTGTCCAATATCCATTGACAAGTTACTATTCAAGCTCCACTTGAATCAATAGTCTATAATCATGGTTTAGTAATCTTAAACAATAGGAATTTCAAGCACAAAATTTTTTTTAACTCCAAAAATTCTTTATTTATCCCAAAAATACTTGCAAGAAATTCAATCAATTGTATACTACACCATGATAAACTATTGAAGACATGAAAATAGTGTCCAGCAGAGTATTCTCTAAGATGTCTCTATGCTCCCACTGAATCTGTCATCTCTTTTCACTTCATTTTAGTCATTGCAAACATTATGCATGAAACTTTGTTCAATTGGGTATCACATATCCAAGAACAATAGAAGTGACTGATTCAGATACACGAAGTCTCAATGCGGTCAACCTTGACCGTTTCCAAGTACTTGGGACAATTCCTTTCCCAGTGCCCAGTTTCCTAGCACTCAAAGAATTTGTTATCATTGGATTTGACTTCTCTGGTTCTAGGTTTTAGCTACTTGTTAACTTTAACCTCCGGCTTGGAAACTTACTTTCTTTTCCGTCTCTTTCCCTATATTCTCTCCTCAATCACTCCCTCAGCAGTCTATAGCATCCGATGCAGCCCACTGATCATCTTCTCCGTGCATATTGTAACAAATTACAAATTGCTAAAATTCCTTCAATAAGAAATTGAGAATTAGATTCGTGGTCATGTCCTGTGTCACGGGTAACCCAAGTCTGCTAAGATGATCCAGATAACCTTTCATCTTCAGCGCATGGGATCTAACAGTTGTTCCTTCTGCCACTCTGCAGGAGCTCAGAGCCCTTGTCGTATATCTTTCTCAGTCCGAGCCTGAGTCTGGAACATATCCTTTAGCTGGCGATACATCTGTCAAGCTGAGACGTCCATAAGGCTAGTCCGCAGCTCAGATGTCATGGTCGCTAGCATTAGACAGGCAACATTGACCGAATCCTCAGAGTGCTTCTTATGGAGATTTCTCTTCTCAACTGTAGCAGTCTCTGCAGGAGCAGGTTCTGGTGCCCTTTCCAGAATATACGACTTTCACCCTGTACTCAGAACATTTGTCAGATTTTACTCCCAGTTCAGGAAGTTGCCTCTTTTGAGTTCTCCATATCCCGAATGGACCTCAAAGTAGCAACATGTGCTTTTGGGGAGGATTTTCAAGTGGGAAAGGATATTGACGTTATCATTGTTGTTGTTACTGTTATTGTCATTGTTATTATTAAACCGCTTCTACCTCTGTCTTTTTCAACCATCTTAAACAATTTTTCAAAAATTAGTATTTGATTAACCATTAATAAATCAATAACCCAAAATTTAGAAAATGATTTATTAATCCTAAGAACCATTTTACTTATTCATGCACCCAACGGAGGCTGAACCTACATGAATAAGCTACTCAGGCAGGCAACTTATTACCAATTACAACCCCTTTGCAACTCTTAGATCTTATGAGATTTTCAATTTCTCAAATTGATCATGTTTAATCTCATCCACACCTTGGGCAACAGTCTTACTGAGGAACCACCACTGACACACACCATATAACAACTGCAAGTCACTGGCCCAAGTCTCACTTAGGATCCGCAGTGCTTACCTCACAGCTCTCCGAGTTTGCGGCGTAAGCACCCAACGAAGGCTGAAGCTACTTACGACGGCCGGTCACCGTGAGTGCCACTATATGGACGGTGTGTTGTGTCAGATTTTTAATTTGGGTTTACAACCAGTCTCTTACCAAGAACTAGTGGCCAGTCAGGTTAGTCAGCGGGCAGGATCCTTTCGGTTCTAAACCTTTTGGAAATTCCACAGCCCGAGCAAGACTGTCCTAGACACCACCTATTCTGGTAAACAATCCAGTTAATGTACCAGTTTTAAGAATTTCAACTCTTTGATCATATGACATTTTAAAAATAAATCTCCTTTTATTTGAAAAAATAAAAATGTCATATCTAACATTTGACAAAATAATTAAAGTTTCCAATTTAAACTTCCTTTTAAATACTTTAATTTTTCATCAAAAATGATTGTAGTTTTGATTTCTTTTATTTATCTACTTTGTCACCACAACCACGCAGTTATAAATAAAACATCAAGAAATAAAACAAACAACCACACGGTGACATAGCCTTGCCGAAACTAAATTGGTTTCCGAGAGCCACACGGACAAACCAATTAGGTCAAAACCTAAGGGACAAAATCAACACACAAGACAAGAAGGATGAACTCTTTCAGCTCCCACTAGCCTCAGCATTCGATGATGTCTCCGAGCGTCCTTGATGGATGACCTCCTTCTTGATGGACATCTTCGCCAAGATTTATTTTACATAAATTTAATCTAAATACATTTGCCTATTTTCTAACCTATTACAGATTACATCATAAAACCCGGGATTCCAATGGCACGCAGACCTTCCCAAAAATATAACCAATAATAAAATAGCAAATATTGAGATTAAACAAACAACCATCACAAACAATGGGTCTCAAGGCTCGGCTATGTCACAAACATAATTAAAGCAGAAAAGCTTGTAAATAATCCATAATTCATTTTCATCTTGACATGAAAATAATTCCATAATCCACCATTAATTTAAGTAAATATGTCCAAAACCGTTCTTAAATTAAACACAGTTCGTAAACTCGAAATTTAGGAACACTTTCCATAATTAGAAACTTTTTCCCGAAAAATTTCAAATTTAATTCCATCTTTGCATTATCTTTGGATTCATAACTATACTTTTCTTAAAATATTCAATTAACAATTCAAACACCTTTGAAACTTAAACTTACTATTTTAAGAAACTTTTTATTAAACAACCTTTAATAAATATAGTTTTATTTTCAAATAATATTGATAAATAATTTAAACTTCCTTTAAATAATTATCAATTAACTATTATTTAATTGAAACACTTTTCAAAATAAATAACTAAACTTTATTTAAAACGTCAATTTTCTAGATAAACAATTTTACCAATAAAATATTTCTTTTAAAATATTTAAAGAAAATTGACCATCTTTAATTAATATCAAAAACTTTTCTTTATGGTTTTAAACGATTTCTACCAAAAACGGTAATGTCGAGATCAAATCTCAAATCATTAAACCATGACCGAGCATGAAACTCAAAGTCACGATTTCATCAATTTGAAAATAGAATCCTTAAATTAAACTCTCTTTAATTTAATAATGCATTTTATGGAACTAAATATTAAATGCATAAATTAAATCTAGTTTATAAATTAAAATTACCATTAATTTTAATTTCAACATTAAAACTTAATTTTTAATTAAAACCGATTTAATTTAAACGACGAATTACTGGAAAACGGAAACGAACCAACTTAGTTAACCGACTCATACTCGGGTTCAATAACCCATATGAACCGAAAACAAGTAGGGTATTAAAACCTTTGCCGGCTGAAATTAATCGAAGCCATTAATCAACTCACTTTGATTACTTCGATTTCCATATTCCAATTAATCGTTTAATTATCGAATTGAATAATATTTAAAACCGATTTGCGAATTTTATAAAAAACACTGATAAAGTCTCCACTTTAATTTTATAAAATCAAAAACATATTTACATATATTTTGTCACAAATGTTTAAATATTGAAAACCAAACACTTTTGATTTATTAATTCGATTTTAACGCATTTAATTTAATCGTTCGAGTTTAACCGTGAATTAAACGACACGACGTAACAAATAATCCATCACCTCGGTTACCACATCACAACCGAGAGGTCATGGGTCTCAACCCATGGCCGAAATCTCTAGGTTTGATTTCGCGAACCGAAACGTTTAATTTCCGACTTTTAATCAATTAACACTTTTAAACAATCAAACATCAACTAAATAAAACGAACTAAGGTTTCAAAATCCCGAGTTCCGAGGAACTCCAAGGTTGGCCGAAAATCACCATAAGGTTTCCAAAACCTTTGGTCGATTATCTCCAAGCCAAATCAAAACCTTAAACATTTTAATTATTGATTTCGACCGTTTAAACAATTTTAATTATTAAAAATCGAAACTTTAAGATCGTTTGACATAAATACTCGAATAATACTATCATTATGTTACTTGAGATGGCTCTGATACCACTGTTGGGAATTCGTATGGTTTTTCGTAAAAACAAAAACATTAATCATATTAACGCACAACGGAAGCTTTTAAATAATTACGAATTCAGTACACGGATCATCAAGTAAAACATAAGATAAGTAAACGAGAAAGCAATAACAAATCCGTACCTTTGCATTCAATGACAAGAATACACGAACAGGATGCTTTCGGTATCCACCGGTGATGACACGATCGAGCGCCGCCAGGTATGCAATCAAACACACGAAGAACGGGAAAACCAAAACTGTTTTGGTTTTATTTTATTTTATTTGCGGCCACACAAAAGCCACACACGCATTGTGTGTTGGTGCTTTTGACTTTTTCTCGCACCCCCACTGTATGCGATTTTTGTATATATATATACACACATTGATATATATCACGTGTATCTCACTAACCAAAACAACCCATTGGTTTGTGTATATATATCCATATCTCTTTCTTTGACCGTAAGTTTATATATATATATATATATATATATATATATATTATTATTATTATTATTAAGAGTTTTAGTTTTAATCAAACTCTAATATAATAATATAATATATATCTTAATAATTATCTTTATTATTTAAACCTTATATAATTATCTCTATAATTATATACCCTTTAAATAATATTAATCTTTTATATATCATCTAATAATATATAAATGACCAGATAATTATTTATAATTATCTCTTATTTATTTGTTTATAATTATCCATCCAATTATCTAATAATAGATGATAATACTAATTCAAATAAATGCATCTTTTATTTAATATCCAATGCTAAATAAAAGACTAGATAATTATTCAGTTATCATCCAATGACAATTAAATCAATACAATATCTAATATTGCACTTTTAGTCCCCGTACTTTGAGATATAATTAATCACACATTTTTCGTGTCATAAACAACATCCAATATCATTTATTCAATACTTTAATTGCATCTGCTCAGTTGTGCTCATCGGTGTGACCCTCAAGCGTTTTATGAAATCAGCTATGATGCAGTAGTAATGTCATCTTTACACACCATACACTAACAAATTCAATAACAATTGTAAATCAAATTATATTATTTCATTATTAATATGCTTTTGATGTTTTTATAATAATAGTTTTAATAGTTATATATGTTTTAAGATAATAACAATTCATAAAATATACCCCATGTAATACATAGGTTAACAAACTAGTTATATGTATAAATTAAATTAATATGTTAAATTTTGTACGTAATTTTTGTTATGCTTAATGGATTAATATATTGGACATTTATAATCTATCTATATCTATATCTATATATCTATATATTATAATAAAAGAAAACATGTAGTGCCAAGTGTCAATTTCTCAAGCACTCATGATTTCGCTTTCCCGCCTAAATTTCCTAATATAACTCTCCTAAATTAGTTATCTAATTTATTAATTACAAAATAGAATTAATTACTACCTAAATTAAATCCAATATATAAAAGGCATTCTTTTTAAATGATTTTAATAAGTTTCAAATTTGAACCTTACTTTTATATAACTAGATTAGTATTTAATGCATTTAAAAAACTAAAAATAATATTGTGTTAGCAATAAATATTTTATAAATTTTTTAGTTATAATAAAATTATTTACATTAATAAAAAGCCTTTATCATCATGTGTCGTCATAAAAGTACATAATAATTTTTTCATGTTCATTTTTTTGATTAAATTAACCAATTATATTAGACTAAGAGAACGTGAGTAAATACGCTGAATTTTTCAAAGGCTATTTCTGTTTCATTTCACATCATTTTCAATTGCATATTTTTATATTAATTCAATAACAATTGTAAATCAAATTATATTATTTCATTATTAATATGCTTTTGATGTCTTTATAATAATAGTTTTAATAGTTATATATGTTTTAAGGTAATAACAATTCATAAAATATACCCCATGTAATACATGGGTTAACAAACTAGTTATATGTATAAATTAAATTAATATGTTAAATTTTGTACGTAATTTTTGTTATGCTTAATGGATTAATATATTGGACATTTATAATTTATCTGAATATTAACTTCATGAAATAAATAAATTAGAATGAAAAAACACGTTAACTAATATATTTGGTTAAGTGAACATATATTTATACTAATATAAAAAACTAAAATTAAAATATATAAATTAATACATATATGTTTAAATTTGGACAAAAAATAGACTAAATTTATAATATTTATATAAAGTAGAGTCAAAAGAAATATTTTTATTAGGGACCAAAAATAAATAAAATGAAAAAGCAAAATCGTTATTAAAAATCATTGGAGAACGAGAAAAAGACCATACGCATGACAAAACTCCAACTATAAATACTGTAACGATAATTTTTATACAACGAACAAAATTATGAAAATTGTAATTTACCCCAAGTTATAAGTATCAAATTTGAAACTCTACTTTTGTTACTGATTAAAAAATTTCGATCAGCTAAAAAACTCCCAAACCCTAAAAAAAACCATCTCTTCTCTTCTCACCCAACACAACCTCAAAACCCACAAAATCACCTTCATTCTTCCCTGCGTCGCCTCCCCTGCGTCGCCTCCCCTGTGCCGCCGCCCCGCCGCCGTCCCCTTTGCACCACCGCCCTCCTTCTGGACGTCTCTCACTCCGCCCACACCCCTGCGACGTGTCTTTCTCTCTCCTCCCTGCCTCACCCTCGACGCCGTTGCTCCACCCCGGTTAACACCGCTCCTCCAGTCCCTCGCTGCTCCACTCCATTACAGGTATACATCTCGATTTATTGTTTAAAAAACTTGATTTTTTAAGATTATTGTACTTGTTATTGTTTTGATTTACAAAATTTGTTACGTAATTTGTTGAAAAATCCACATGAGCATACCTATTTTGACTCGAAGCATTAAAAATCCATTCATCAAAGTTTGCAAAGGTTATTGTGGGTTTTTGATTTTATGTTATGTTTTTTCAGTTTGATTCTAACAGGTGTGGATTTTTACTATTGATTTATTCATCTATCTACAGTTGTGCGAGCGCCGAGCAGACAGACATAGTCTTGCAGGTTTGTTAAATTACATCCTTATCATGCTTGTAGGTTTTATAATTGTTTTTGACTCGGTTATATACTACTCAATGTAATGTTTGTTTATTGTGTGTCAAACATATCTCACTTGCTGTCACACTCTACCATAGGAGTAAAAGCTTCATGTTACCACACTGGAAAAACTTTGTTTTTTTGGAGATCGAGATACTTTAGTTGTTATATTTTTTATTTGAAAGTAGATCTCGATGCATATTTTGTTGTGTTGGATATCAAGATACTTTATGGTTATGATTTGAATATTGATCTTATGGTTACTATTTACATGTTTGTTCTATGGATTGGTGTTTTGTAAATGATATCTAATAAATGAGGTTTAGTCTTTAGGTCATTTTGATTGCTTGAATTTTTGTTTCACATCCTATGGAAATTATGAAGCTTGTCCATCTATATGTATTTTGTATGCTATTAATCTTTGTTTCTAGAGCGGATGTTGTTTATCTCATTCTTCAATTTAGGGTTTTGTATTTTTGTCATGTTGTCTGATTCAGTCTGTGATGGCTAGTTTTTAGTTAATTGAACTTAATGATGTTGCTACATATGATTGTCTGATTCAGTCGTGATGGCAGATAATACCATTATTTGGACATGGATTACATGAGCCTCTTGTAGATTACTGGTGATCATCTAGCTTGTTACTTGGGTTAACATTTTTAGAATCATTAATGATAGGTTGCACTATGATTGTTGCTCACAAAATTGTGCTTGTATGCTCTATGCATTTTGTATTATTAAACTTTGGGTTTCATTCAACCTTCTCTTTTGTAAAGAACTGAAATTCAATTTCTATGTCGTTTATATGAATGTGCTTCACTCGTTAGTTACTTGACTGATATTGTTCAAAAAGAGTGTTTTAGGGTCTCTTTGTTTTCTCATCTTAACTCTTAATATCCTCGTGGTTCATGGAATTGAATTCGAAGGAATTGAAATTTAAGTTTTTAGCTTGTTTTGGACTTTAAATGACAAAGATGAGGAGTTATTATTTGCCCATCAAATGCTTTGTTTATAGGAACTTGACATTCTTAACAACTTATACATGAATTAGATTCCAATCCATATATGAATCAAATATCAACCTGCATCTTTAATCATTACTAAAAAACTATCTTTTATCTCTCACCATCAAAGATACTACCGATTAAAACTTAAATTCTATTTTTTTGAATTCCATTCCACAAACCAAACACCACATGTTTTTTTAATAAGTTTGTTTGTAAAAAAATAAGGCCTTGTTTGTTTTTACATCTAATCACCTATTTATCTCTAACGTCTGATTCAGTCAGAGAAAAGAGGTAAAAACTTGTTTGTTTTTCTTTCCTCGCGTCTGAAGTCTGACCGCTTTTTAAACTAATCAGATATTAAAAATATAGGTGAGCAGAAACCGAACCGAAAAAACGAGAAAACCCAGGAACCTGAAAAGTACAAAACCGAAGTAAATGGGTTGGATTTAGATTATCCTTCAGAACCGAACCGAACTGGTATTTTAATTAATTAAAATAGATTTTATTTTTTTACTTATATTAGCTTAGGTTTCTCCATATTTCAAGTTATATATCTTAAAGTTTTAAATATTTTTAAGGGTTAGTTACGTAAAAAGGTAACATATCATCAATATATTTATATCTTTGAGTAGCATATTATTATTTTTTTCAATTAGGGGAATATACTAATGAAAACAAATCAATCTTGGTAATATTAATAGAAGGTAATTGTGCTGAAATAACAATTTTTTTGCTTCGACAGCAAAACTTTTCGACGTGTCCCTTGACCAGGCAACCTAACATGACATTTTTTAAAGATTATAAGTTACATGATCATTATTGGTTTGTGTGTTTTTTGTTAGTATAATCCCTTAATTAGAAAATGTTATCTAAATTAAAAAAAATGTGACTATAAGTCACTTTTTTTCGTAATCAATCCTACTTTTAATAAAAACTTTAAACTGAGCCCGACTTTAATGGACTTTCATGACTGTAATGAACAAAAATAGGGTTCCAGCTTACAGGTTTCTCACTTCCTCCCTTCACTCCACCGTCTCACCATGCCACTATCGCACAGCGCACCACCATTCTTGTTCCCTGTTCGAGTGTTCGGCTAATTGGTTGTTCCCATTTTCTTTTTCAGAAACGGCGACTCCACTGAACCAAACGGTTCCCCTATTAAAGTGTCAAGCAGATAATTTCAGAGCTTAAACAGAGACAGTGGTGGTTGCCTGCTATGGCGATCCTAGAGAAAAACCCTAATTCTAAAATTGGAAATGTTGAGGGTTCTAATAGCAAGAAGAAACGAAAGAGGAACAAGAACAAGAAGAATAATGTAGATGAAAAGTCTAATTTGGCACCACAGGAAGTGGCAGAAGTTAATGGCGGCATGGATGATGAGGAGAGAGGAATAACGGTGAATGAAAAGAAGAGAAAAAGGAAGAAGAAAGAGAAGAAGACGAGTGAAGAAGATGAGAAAGAGAACGATGAAAACAATCAACAGGAAGAAGGTGATGATGATTTGAATGTGGAGGAAGAAGAGGAAAAGGAGACAGAGACAAAATTGAAGAAGGCAAAGAGTGGCCGTGAGTCTGGCATTATGAGTAGTGATTCTTTTACATCTTTGCCTTTATCTGAACCAACAATGAAAGCTATTCTAGATATGGGTTTTCAATATATGACTCAGGTAAGTTTAACTTCTATACATGCCATAAAAATAGAATATTGTTTGGCCTCAATATTGTACTCCAACATAAGTTGCTATTAGTTACCGGAGGCTGTTGTCATTTTTGGTTGTTACTTGATAGAAACTTTCTTTAACCTAGATATTATGATTGCAGATCCAGGCCAGGGCGATTCCTCCTCTTTTAGAAGGAAAAGATGTTCTAGGAGCTGCAAGAACTGGTTCTGGGAAAACTCTAGCTTTTCTTGTACCTGCAGTTGAGTTGTTGTATCATGCTCATTTTGCTCCTCGAAATGGTACTGGTGTAGTTGTCATTTGCCCTACAAGGGAGCTTGCAATTCAGGTATGCTCTTTACTCTGCTATGTGTTGATTATGTCTGGAGTCAGGTATTTTCTTTTGCATTAGCAATTCCAGTGTCCTATCCACTAAATGTGCTCTTGTGTATATATCATGGAAAGAAGACAACAAGAATAGTTCACTATTAGTAATCTAAAACTAACAAATGCTTCAGAAAATATGAAAAAATGTTCAGAGGATGGGCTAAAATACAATTATCTCTTCTCAAACTTCTCATTGATAGTTTGGTTTTCACAAAAAAATTGGATTATTGAAACTAAAAAGAAGTAATTTGCTTAAGATAAACCAAGGTTTCTCCCTATACTTGTGATAAAGTGTCACAATGACAACATCTTAGTCTGGCTGAATAATATTAGGTTGAGGTAATGCAATAGCAACATATTGTTTTAAATGTTCCATCCACATGGTACTTTTTCCATATGCAGTAACAAAACTTGTATATGTGTTCCATTTTTGGATGAAATGACCAAAGTAACCACAAAGTATTATAAAAAAATGACCATGATAAAAAATCACCTTAATACCCTTATAAAGTTGAGGTAGAAGCTACCAGGGATTGTTTCTGTGAAAGAGTTAGATTAGAGATTGAGTGTTTGCAGAATATGTAAAGGTAATTTTTTAATGGACTTTTTTTTTATCCTTACTGATCATTTTGTTTAAATAACGAAGGGGTATTATGCTCATTTTTTGAAAAAGGTGATCAAATGCTACATAATTTATAAGTTTAGTGACAAGGTATCTACAGAAAAGAAAATACAGTGACCCACATTAAGCGTGTAATGTTAACAGAAAAGAAAATACAGTGATGCTCATTCCATGACATCAACTCTATTATACAACTTAAAGAAACATCATCATTTCTCAATTCTCAGAGGGAAGCATACAATATTGTAATTATAAAAATGGCATTGATGGTGGAAACTACTCTCATGAAAATGTTGTGGATGGTGAATTTAACGGACTGTTATCATCTTTAAATGTACAGACTCATGCAGTTGCGAAGGACCTCCTCAAGTATCACTCACAGACTCTTGGGTTGGTTATTGGTGGGGCAGCACGAAGAGGAGAAGCTGAGCGTATCGTTAAGGGAGTCAATTTACTGGTGGCTACTCCTGGGCGGCTTCTTGATCATCTTCAGAACACAAAAGGATTTATATATAAGAACCTGAAGGTACATCGCTTTTTATGACAAAAGGTTGACACCGGCAACCCCAACTGGACCCACATGGAACCTGCCCCCAAGGAGACCAATGTGAGTGGGCATTTTTTGGCTCACAAAGTGGTTGTCGCTAGTGGAGGGGCCAAGGGTCGAACCCTTGATCACTTGTAAAGATGTTTATGATTTATTTCTTTTATTCAATTTGATTGCATGCTACAAAGTCCCGTCTTGTGGGATAATTTTCAACCTATTTCGATGCGGGTTTCATTTTATTGTTGATGCCTTAAACTAGGAAATAGAAATCCAATAGTTAAAAGGGAAACGGCCAAACATGTCATATGGCTTTAATGTGTTAAACAGCTCGAAAATTGCTTTTCAGGTGCGAAAAGCGGGTCAACCTTACCTGTCCTGCTTTGACCCAAACCCATTCTGAGCCGCTAGCCAACCCGTCCGACCTTGCCATTTTGCCACCTCTAATTATGCAATATTAGGACTCAATAGAACATGAAAGAACCAAAACCATGGTCTGAGTTTTCACTAGGGTGAGGTGGATGTCAATGAATAACATGCATGTTGATCAAGAAACACCTTTAAGTGAAAGTTTTAATCGATATAGTATTCGGACCAATTTCCATGAACTCCCTTGTTTATTGCCAACTTCTAATTCTAATTTTGTTACTTTTGAGGATTGTTTGTTCTTTTCTCTTTTATTTATAAATATGAAATTCCCTATTGGAACTTTTGTTCTAAATTCATATTATGGATTTGCAGTGCTTTGTGATTGATGAAGCTGATAGGATATTGGAAGCAAACTTTGAAGAAGAAATGAAGCAGATAATTAAAATCTTACCAAAGGCATGTTTTTTTTTTTTTTTTTTTTCTAGTTTGCGATTGTTAATGTTGACTCTTGCATCATTTGTGAAATAAACCGAGTTCTCTGTAACGTGCAGGCAAGGCAAACTGCTCTCTTTTCAGCAACTCAGACCAAGAAGGTACATATTTATACTACTGATAATTATGATCGTTATATCATGGCTTTTAGGTGTTAGGCAACCTCTCTGTTTTAAGAATTGGAACTCAATTTTCTTGATGTACACCTGCATAAGCTGACCATACACCAATGTTGTTAAAGGCTTAAGGTACACTTAAGCGCAACGGGGTCCCGAGGGCCTAGGCATAAGGGGCAGGCATGTGTGTTGGCGTTGACCGTACGAATATGAGGCGTGACATATCTCTGAAAAAAATGTGAAATACATACATATGCCACAACTCTAATAACTTTATTGCACTTTAAAAACATCAACAATAGTTCAAGTCTTTATCAGCATTAACATAGAATCAAATGCAATCAATGGCACTACATACTTTCGTGGTGACCGTAACCATGTTACATGCTAATCGTGAATTATATACATAGTTTTGAAGATTAACGAAGATAAGAATAAATGCAAGCAGGTAATTTTGTGACTTAAATTGGTACCATTGTCAACTGATCAAAATTGACTAACAAAGATGAGAACGAATTGTAAGTATCTATAACTACTTAAAATAATTAATTAATTACCATGACTACTGTTCAGTAATCAAAAACCAAAATAAGAAGAGTAAAGAAACATATAAAAATCTGTAGTCGGTACCTTTGATCAATACCAGAACTTTCTAAAACAATTAATTACAAGAGTGAACATTATATGGCATTTTGTATCGTTTTGCTTTCCTGTACACCGATGATGATTTTTTTGATAGTTATTTATCTATTGTCTTCCCACAGGTTGAGGATCTTGCACGTTTATCATTTCAAACTACTCCGGTGTACATTGATGTAGATGATGGGAGGACCAGGGTAAACAAACCATCGTCTTTATTTCACTAATATTGGTTTTACTTTTAGTGGCTTAGTTTTATTTTTGTAGTTTATTTTGATTGATGTGATGTTTTGGAAAACAAGGTGACTAATGAAGGACTGCAACAAGGTTATTGCGTAGTGCCAAGTGCAAAGAGATTTATACTTCTCTACTCTTTCTTGAAAAGGAATCTGTCGAAGAAAGTGATGGTTTTCTTCTCTTCATGCAATTCTGTTAAATTTCACTCAGAACTTCTTAAGTATATTCAAGTGGATTGTTTCGATATTCATGGGAAGCAAAAGCAGCAGAAACGAACTTCAACATTTTTTGACTTCTGCAAAGCAGAGAAAGGAATCTTGTTATGTACCGATGTTGCTGCTCGTGGTCTCGATATCCCTGCTGTGGTATGTGGGTCCTTTACAAACCTGTCCAACATGTTCTATTAGGCAAATGCTGTTTTTTTCTAGGGTTTTTGACCTATTGTTATTTTTAGCAACCAACTATGAAAACTATCCATTTTTAGCCTGTTAGTTTTTTTTAATTTTTTTTTCTACCAATCTATTAAATTTTGTTGTACCCATTATGTCCCCAAGCTTTACATATATGGTCCAATTATGAACATTTTAGTTGATTTTAAGTTAAATAAGTCCCTAAACTTTACCTTTCTCTTCCCACCTAAAGCCTCGCATAAGTGAAACTAAAAGGTAATGTTTAGGGGGATTCTACTGGTACAAAAAAAAGTTTGGGGACTTTAAGTTGAAACATATCAAACTGTCAATAATTGAGGGACTAAAAATGGACATATTTGATACTTGGTTGATAAGAAGATACGGTTACCTTATTTCCCTCGTAAAACATCTTGTAAAATAAACGTATCTATGGAGCTGTTCTTTTGTACTGTGAAACGATGGATTGCTTCTTGAAAGAGTTGGAGGGAAAAAAAACTTTAGCTGTTGGCTTTCAGCAACTGCAAAGGAAACAGAAACAAAACAAAGTAGGATTTTATTTGTTTGTACATTTTTCTTTGATGATCACTTTATGGGCCCCAGTTTTGTCAACTAATCAGGTAAATTATCTAAATTAAATAATTTTCATTGTGCATGACACTAATATTTTTGATTTCTTATTGCCTGTAGGACTGGATTGTGCAGTATGATCCTCCAGATGAACCTAAGGTTGTTTTAAAATCTCTGTTCGGTTTAGGATTAAAGTCATAGAATACCAACACACACACACACACATATCTCCAAATGCTTCACCTAGGTGATACTGTGATGGTACTTTTTTCATACACACGTAGTCATTGAACTTACAAATTATGTCACATTTGGGAATTTGGATACTTTTGAAATTAAGTGATCATGATGCTCTGAAGTTATTCAAAAAAATAAAAAAATAACCACAATACCTAGGAAGGATCACATGAATATTCTTTTAATGAGCAAATTGAACTAGAGGATGAGTGTTTGCAAAGTATAGGTCATTTTCCAAAATAATTTGGGGGCCATTAGACTATTATGGTCACAAAATGGAATACATTTTGCTAGTTTAGTGACTAGATGTGTTAACTAGTACAAAATGGAATACATTTTCCTTAACCCTCCATTTTATATTATATGTTTATCTCATCTCTAGGCATCTAAAATTTCAGGAATATATCCATCGGGTGGGTCGAACTGCTCGTGGAGAAGGTGCAAAGGGGAATGCTTTGCTTTTTCTTATCCCAGAAGAGTTGCAGTTTCTTCGCTATCTCAAGGTGTGTTAAAACTTACTTCCTATGAAAAAGTAGTTAAGAGGATGTTTCAGCAAAATACATAGGCGGTTGTAACATATATAACAATAACTATAAGTATATAAAATAAAATTATATCTAGATTATTCATGATATGAGAACTATTTTCAGGGAATAATTTGTATGGATTTGAACGTTGAATGATTACGGAACTTATCTTTTTCCCAAGAACTAATGAGCAACAATACAAACCAGATCAAGAAATTATACAAATCTATGTTTATAGCTTTACCAATAATTCTGGAGCAATTCTGTTTTCTAATGGATGTTGATTGCTGTCGGATTATTGTTTTATGTTAGGCTGCTAAGGTACCTGTTAAGGAGTATGAGTTTGATGAAAAGAAGATGGCGAATGTGCAGTCTCACCTGGTACTTATTTGTTATCTTATTTTGTGAAATTATTTGTTAGGTTTAAAACTATTTTATTAACTGAAACTTTTGTGTTGTTGATGCAGGAAAAATTGGTTGCCAACAATTATTACTTAAACAAGTCTGCTAAAGATGCATACAGATCCTACATATTAGCTTATAACTCTCATTCCATGAAGGACATATTTAATGTTCATCGCCTGGATATGCAGGTATGTTATTGTGTTTCTTTCCACCATCACCCGCATATCTACCATAAAGAAAAAAGGAGATCTTTTACATATTATTGGTCCTCCATTTGAGTGGTCAATTTAGGGTTGTTAATGGGCTGGGTCTTGATCGATCCGATCCGATCTAATCTATTTATATGATCATCAGGTCAAAAAAGTGATCCGTTAAACGATCTAATAGCGTAGTCATTTGAATGGTCAATCCACGATCCATCTAGGTCAATCCATTAATATTACAAAATAAAAATGTTCAAACCAACACTACCACCACCACTGCTGCCAGCCTGCCACTACCTTTTCTGCCACTGCCATCATCCTTGTCGCTACTGCAGTTGCTGCCACTAAAGGTGGCGATGGGTGCCTCGGTGGAGGTGAGGTCATGGGGTAATCAAACATAAATGAGTCTATTTAGGTATGATACATCTGTTAATATTCGTTGGATCATGATCAAATCATGATCTATTAACTAGTTGAGTCATTATCCATTTGTTGGATCATGCGTTGGGTAAGATCATTAGGCAATCTGATTAAATCTATTGACAGACAGTCGATATATGATTTAGAGACGCACTTTCAACAGATTTCATAGATAACGGGTCAATGGTTAAATTGTAAAAAGCTAGTAAAAATTGAAATTGGTGCTCTAGAGATTAAAAGTCTACATGCACATTCAACTGCTTATGATGTATTAAACAATCTTATTTTAAAGAAAGTATCTATGTATTTGTTAGTAATATAAACTTTGTATTATTTAAGGTTAATTATGAAAAAAGGTAATTGTCACAATCTTTCTAATTTGGTCAACATATTAATTTTTTTTCAATTAGGGGATTCTACTAATGAATACACACAACTCATTTGTAATTTACCTTTCATTTTGGTAATATTACTTAGATTGATGTGTTTTCATCAGTGTATTTCTCTAATTGATAAAAAAAAATTAATGTTACTTAAAATAGAAAAAAAGATGACAATATATTACCTTTTTCTGTAATTAACCCTATTATTTATTGTGTTGTCACATTAATTCATGGTGAATCTCTAATTTTGCAGATACTAAACTGTTTTGGATGTAAAAAGAATTTTGAAATTATCATCTTTGGTGTCGAACTCTCTAAAATGAACGGTTATTGTCTGAAAACATATTGTATGTTTTTGCATTTCGAAGATTAACATTATGATTTTATAATTCGAATCGGCAGTTTAGGAACTTTTCTACATCTAAAAATAACTAGAGGGATTTGATTAAAAAAAAAAAGCAATGATCCTTGATTATTTACATAAGTGGACTAGGGGCCTAGGGCCCAGTCGATCCAATTTGTGTTGATCCAAACCCATTTAGACCCCTTACCCAGTACATATTGCTTTGACATCTCTAACATTTTCACATATGTTAGACCTCTAGGTGTTTATATATGTATGTATTCATTAAATTTGTTTTGGTGATGATGACAGTCGGTTGCGGCATCATTCTGCTTTTCAAACCCACCAAAAGTAAACCTGAATATCGACAGCAATGCATCAAAGTTCAGGCAAAAAACACGCAATAAGCAAGGAAGAAGCCGAAATGGATTTAGTGAGAGCAATCCTTATGGCAGAAACCATGGCGGGGGCGATGACAAAACCCAAATCGTAAGATATTAGATTGTGGTGTAAGGGTATGCTAAGCCTGTGCCCAGTTTTGACAGCAAATTTTGATAGACAAACTGCAAAATAACGATCAACTGCATTTCTGAGCAAATTTTCTAGGAAAGTTTTATGTTTGTTTGGCGGTTTCAACAGTTTTATTAATTTGTAATGTATTGTATCGTATGTGACAGTTTTTGTTGGGACAACTTATAATATCGTATGCCTATGTTATTGGTCGTGGACTCGATTTCGCTAGCTTTTCTTGATGTGCATCTGTGCAATGTTGGATCCAAAAAAAAGGATGACGCTACGTTAAATCAAGAGGTTTCTTCGGGCTAGGTTTTCTAGTTCATATTCGATGCTTTGCTGCGTGTTTTTGATTTCTTGGATTTATGAAAACCTTCGAGGCACTTGATTTAGATTCTGTGAATCAGGGATGAGCTCGGTTATGAAATCAGCTTGAACCCAAAAAACCCTAAAGTGCTCAAATAATTAACTAAGAATCTTAATTAGGTTTTTAAATTGTAATTTAAGATTTATAATTGTAATTTAAGATTAATTAATGAGATTATTGCAATTCTATTACAATTGACGTTTTATATACTTGACGGTGATAATTATTTGAATTAAAGAAGTATAATGTTAAAACAAGTCTCGGAGGACCATTATAAAAACAGAACGCTAAAGTATAAAGAATAATATAGCAGAATGCTGAAAGTGCAAGTTAATGATTGTAAATGACGAATTTACACAACTTAAAACAACGAAATCAAGAAAGAAATTTGATTGTTTGCAAATCTGAAAGCATGAAGTTTGCTTATTTCTTAATGAAATCATTAATAGATCATTTTACCTTTAGTTGAGTTCTTAATAATTTCATTAACAAGTAAACAAACAATCAATAAGAGCATAAACAAGCATCAAGTTGAGATAAGATTGAATTTAATTGGGTTTTATTGCGATTTTGGGTTCCCTTTCGTTCATGATCCAATTAGAGAAATTAGATGCAAATTTATGGATGCATGTATGAGTTTTTTGGTTTCTAGTATCCATCTAATTAAAGCTTTAGAACAAGTTTCAAATTTATATTCAACCTTCGAGTAAGTAATTTTATTTACTTCGAGTAAGTAAATTTATATTCAACCTTCGACTATGTTCATCACAGTCCCATCCCATGAACCGACCAAAATTGACCCAAATTGATATTTGTAACATTACATTGATGTTCAAAATATGTCGCAAACACTTCTTGGCATGTATAGGTATAGAATCGAATCAAATTAAAATTGGTAAAAATTTTGAACTGCCAAGGGTCGAATCCCAGAATTGAACAAAGTCCGAGATTAGGCAAATCCCGAAGTGCAATTAAGTCCAAAGTCACATAATCCCGGATCTTCGCATGGTCCGGATTTTGGACATCACCACTCAACACACTTAGCAAATATTTAGCACGATTTATAAATCCTGGACCCAAATCTAGGGTCCAAATCTCGGATTAATGCCTCATCCGAAATTAGCATTGCGACGTCCTCATATTTTGATAGTATAATTGGAATCATCAGGATCAACACACAACCCAATGAATAACATGATAATTAATACTTAAATCAGATTTAAGCAGTTCCACACTAAAACAATAAATATAAGTCTCTACAGTGATTAAGTCTAATTATTACAACATCATATAGTGTTTTAAAGTCATGAAATCCCAGCCTAAAGCTATATCGTCCATGTACCAAAGTAGCTTCTAGGACACCGAGATATGAAATGAATTGCCTAGGAAGAAGGTCCAGCTACACCTTTGCCTTTGCCTGAAAACATTGTGAGTCAACAGTAAGCTAATTTGCTTAGTGAGATAACAGGTTATACATTCAACAATTATTTCTTTACAAGCATAGTGTGTAAACAGGCAGTGTAAGCCTCGTAGTATGTGAAAAACCAAGCAGTGCAAACATGTGGTTGGCAGTTCAAATGCTGATCGGGGATGTGCCGAACCTGACCAGGATAACGAGTGGGATGATCAGTCCCCGACAGTGGCCTGCTGTCAGCCCCAGTCCAGGTCGCATCAGACTGTGAAGTAATGATCATGCAATGCAAGCATGATGTAAATAGATGCACTTTCAAACGAACGCTGGCTACATGTGTGTTACATGTCAAGTACGAGTGTGCATCATAACAACAAATCATTCATGAGCGCCAATTGATGTATATGAACGATGTGAACATGCCATTGAATATGTAAAACGTGAATGCGAAGACAATAAATGTTAGAATGATAATCTATTACTCACAGTGGTTTGTACAGTGTGTCGTATCTCTGAATCAATGTGTGTTAGACAACACCACAATGATCTGTCAAGTCAGTGTAATAGTGATTTAATGTCAGTAATTGCTTAAAACTTAATTTCTGAAAATTAAATGAAATTTGAACTGAATTCGGACCATATTTGAATTCGGATGGTCCGAAATACGGATGGTCCGAGGTCCAGCACTTGTAATCTATTCTGTACAATATTCATCCGAATTCGGATGGTACCTTGATCCGAATTGGGATGGGTCCGAATTGGGTAAGGGTCCGAATTGAGTGTTGGTATGAGTTAGGTGGGGGTCTAAATTGGGTAAGGGTCCGGATTGGGATGAACCCGAATTCGGATGAACCGAACCGAGTTCATACTTAATTATTTTCCAACATTTTCCAGGAAATACTTTTGACCATTTTTGCATGTTTTTGTATCTAAAATTTCAGATATGAACTTAAATACACTCTTTTAACTTAAAACATAACACTAATGTACCAAAATATTCCACATATGTCCAATTTTTCATTAAAGTCGATGAAACACTAAAACACACACTAACTTCAAAATCATACTTAGACTTCGAATCAGAAACTGAAATTTGGTATGTAACATCCTTTATACTCGACTTTAACATTCCCACAATAATATATAACGTGCATTATCATCCGAGATCAAAATCAATGATTCGGTTTTTGTAAAAACCGAACCCCAAAGCTCAAAAATTGCTTGTTTGAGTGATTCTTACCTCAATTTGTTTGTTGTATTGCTTATAGTTCCTTCCAATTAGCTTGTTTTCAGATTTCTAGCACTTGAACAAATCTCGGATTTTTGATGATGAAATTTGTGGGTTCTTAGAGAGAAGAAGAGAGAGATCGAGAGAGTAGAGAGAGAAAGAGAGTTTTGAAAAATGAAGGACTTTCCTTCTTTTATTTGACATTATGACCTATTTGCACATTACACCCCTCAACTTCGTATTTTTCTTATTTAACCGATTTTAAGTGTCCGGATCGGTTTCTTATGGCTATGCTTGCTCAGAAAACTACCATGAGGATTTCTCCTCATCATTTCTAATTTTAAAAATTCTTTGACCGTTGCTAGTATTCTAACCAATGTCGGTTCCTTATTGTTTGCTTGCTCAAAAAACAACGATGATGATTTTTCCTCATCTTTTCTCATTTTTAAATTTGTGATCGAAATTGAAATAATAACTCCATCAATGCATTAAATTGAGTCTTAAATGGTAAATTACAAATGATTAAAAATAGGGATGTTACAAGCATACTTACAAATTAGCACACGTGTTAATCTAGGTCTAAAATTTCAGACTTCACACATCTCAGACTCATATAATATCGCGGACAAAATGGAGATGCACCATGATATATGAATTTCATATACATTCACACTTTCTGTGTCCTTAAAATTTATGTGAATGCTCAATGCATATTTATGTGAATGGTCATCCATGTGAATGGTCATTTCACACCATGTGAATGATGTGAATGACCATTCACATGATCTTTTTTTTTACCATTCACAAGAGTTATGATGTTGTTCCTTTTGAAAAAAAGTCTTATAATGTTGTCTTATACATGTCTATTCAAAAAAAATATATGTGAATGATCATTCACATTAGGGTACGCTGGAATCTCATAGGTACGCTGATGAACCTGATTATATATATATATATATATATATATATATATAGAGAGAGAGAGAGAGAGAGAGAGAGAGAGAGAGAGAGAGAGAGATGGGATCATTGCAGAACCTAAATTTAGTGTAGAACTGTAGAACCAATATCGTCCATAGATTAGAATAATCTAATGGTCTTGATTAAAAGAGTTAAGTTTGGAATTAGTGAAAAAAAGATTGGTAATAGTGATATTTTAATTCTTGTAGGGGTAAAAAAGGAAAAGATTAGAAATAGCAAAAAGATTGACATTAGCAAAATAAATATCCTTTTTCTTTAAATTACATTAATATTATTAATTTTTAAATCAAAAAAATTATACCATAAAAACGAGAATTTTATACTCTTTAAAACGAGACCGGTTATGATATATTTTATTCGAAAAAATTTTACGTGTTTATTTTTCGTAAAAAAAAATTTACCCAGACCACGATGCAATATATCATGGTGTGATAATGAGATCATTCGATATTGAATGATGTTGGAATATGTTTAGTTGATGAAAGATTAAAGTCTAGGGACTTAATATGTAATTTCCTTATATTGTGTAATTGTATATAAATAGTAATGTTGACTTTCTAGAAAAATATAGATCTGTCAGATAGAATATTTTGTAAGCATTCAATTAGAAGAGCAGCACTGTACGAAAGAAGAATATTTGCATTTCATCATCGTGTAATCATCAAGATCTTAAATCCAATCATTCGGTTAGTTTTGATTACATTGATTGTTCATATTAATTGTATTGTGTTGATTGAATTGGTAGAAACTGTTTTTCTCAATTGGTATCAGAGACTTAGGAATGAATTATTCTGATTGAGATTGAAACTGTTCTTCGTGTTCTTGAGTATTTTTCGGAAAAACCCTAAAAACCGATAGGGGTTTTGATTCTGTCGATCATTTGAAGTGATAATTGGATCGAAGGTTCAGGTTTCAAAAACGAATCTATTGAATATAAACCTGATTTGATTTTCAAAACACAGAAAAAGATCTAAGGAATTTTCTGAAAATTTGAAAAAGTCAAAAACGGTTACTGTTTCATTGAAAATCTCAGACTTAGATCCATTTTTGCACAAAAGTGTTTAACAAAAAGTGTTTGTAATCAAAAACCTTACCTTCGATTACAATTTGAGTGAAATTGGACAAAATCTGGTTTTAATCTGAATTTCAGACTTGTAAATCTGAAAATATTAAGAAACTCGAAAAATACACATCCAGTGTATAATTCGAGTTGAGTACCTTAACAATTCGAGTTGAGTATATGTGGAAGTCGAGTTGAGTATATGTGTAATTCGAGATGGATATATGTGTAATACGAGTTGAGTATATGTGTACTTCGAGTTGGGTACATGTGTAATTCGAGTTCTTATCTGTGTTAATCGAGTTGTGTCTTCATACAAATCAAGTTGCCAAACAGTGATATTCGAATTGAACTTGAATTTCAGAACAATTCGAGTTTCATATAAAACTCATTCGAGTTTTATATAAGACCAATTCGAATTTTATACAAGACTCATTCGAGTTTTGTGTAAGAACAATTCGAGTTTCTTATAAGACTCATTCGAGTTTTGTGTAAGAACAATTCGAGTTTCTTATAAGAGATTCAAGATTATTGTCAGACACTCGAGTTTTGCCAAATACTCATTCGTGTTTGGTAACACACTTATTCGAGTTTGTTAATAGACTCATTCGAGTTTGTTAACATACCAATTCGAGTTTGTTAACAGACCCATTCGAGTTTGTTAACATACCAATTCGAGTTTGTTAACATACCCATTCGAGTTTATTAACATACACATTCGAGTTTGTTCACATACTCATTCGAGTTTGTTCACATACTCATTCGAGTTTGATCTAACACCAATTCGAGATTGTTCAAACACTCATTCGAGTTTCAGTGAAAGAATCAATCGAGTTTTATCATACATTCTTTCAAGTCTCTCAAAACACAAGAATCATTCAAGTTTGACACACACACACAAATCCAAACACAATTCACTGCTTGATCTAAACTGCTTATTGCTACTAACAAGTCATTGTGTTTCAGTACTAAGTTGTGTTTCAAGGTGTGAACAAATTTTCAATCTCATTCGGAGTTCATTTGATCTTGGACAAAGTTTCCCAACAAACAATCAACATGTCAAAAGATGCACTTGCTATGGGATCCGAAACCAAACCCCCAATCTTGTACAGGGGTGAATACGTTCAATGGCGGGAAAGGTTTCTGGAATTTATAAGTTTCCATGATCTGTCTGAAGAAATGCTGAAGTCATTAACTGAAGGACCAGCAATTTTTATGGAAACGATCCCAGGAGTACCAACTGGCAACCCCCCAATACCACCGAGGACAGTTGAGGTCACAAATCTGACTGAGGCACAGAAAAAGAGAAAATTAGGGGACAAAACTGCCAGAAAACTTTTATTGATATCAATCCCCAATGATATATACACTAGTCTCACAAATACAAAGACTGCTAAATCCATCTGGGATGAAGTGTGCAAAATCATGCGGGGATCAGACAGAGCTGCTACAAATAGGGCTAGGAATAGTTTAATGACTTTTGAAAACTTTAGAGCCCGTGAAGGTGAACTTCTGGAAAACACTTATCTCAGATTTGTAAATCTGGTAAGTGAGGTCAAAAGAAACGGAGTGACGAAGTCCAACCTGGACATCAATGTCAAATTCTTAAATGTCCTAAATCCAGAGTGGGAAAAATACGCTATGATCATCCAACAAACGAAAGATATAGAGGAGATGGATTTTCATATGCTATTTGAAAACCTCAACAACTATCAAGAAGTTGTTTTGAGGAAAATGTCTGGAAAGAAGAAAGCGGAAAAAGAAACTGCTGATCCACTAGCTCTACTGGCGGAGAAAAAGTATAAATACAAGCTCAAAAAGGAGAAAAGAGCGGTAATCAGCAGTACATCATCAGAATCAGAATCATCAGATTCATCTGCAGATTCAGAAATTGAAGAAATGAAAAAACAGATGGCACTGCTAACGAAGGCATTTCAGAAGAAATTTTACAGGAAGCCTACAAACAACAAAATGAGATACAAGACAGGCTCAAGGAAAGTTGAGAAAAAGGAAAAGTATGAGAAGGCCGGAGAAAGCAGTGCACGAAAATCTGACAAATATGAGAAATCAGATAAATCAATCAAGAAGGAATCTGAACAAAGATGTTACAACTGTGGAAAACCAGGTCATTTTGCCCGGGAATGCAGATCACCAGTAGTCAAAAATTCAGACTACTATACAAGAAAGGCCCTCTTAGCCAAGGAAAAAGAGGCAGGCAAAGCACTTATGGCGGAGGATGACCATTGGTTACAGTTATCTGACGATGATGACATTTTGGATGAAGATGCTCATATATGTTTAAAGTCAGAAATCCTTAATGAATCTGAACTCAGTGAATCAGCTATGATAGCTGAAGATGAGGTATGGGTTGGCCTGACAGATGATGAGGATGAAGAGCAGAAAGAAACTGATTCTGATGAAGAGGAAGCACAAGAAGAAGTGGCATTAATGGCATCTGGCCACAATAAAGCTGAAGATGAGGAGGATGCAGAGTCTGATAACTCAGAGGATTCAGAAGGACAAGAGGTAAACTCTATTTCAGATTCTGATGTTGACGACTCATGCATATTAGAAGAAAAACTAACTAATATGGCTTTTATGCTTAAAAAGTTTGAAAAATCCTTAAAAGCAGAAAAGAAAAAGGTTCATTCTTTGGAAAACAAACTTCTAAATGAACACAATTTAGTCCTAGATTTTTCCAAAGATAAAGCCTTAGCTTTACGAGCTGTCTCAGACTTACAGGATAAGGAAAAAGAACTTCAAAGCAATATATCCAATCTGAATCACAAAATATCTGATTTACAAGAAAGTTTGCGAGTAGCTGAATTAGAAGCCTCAAATTTTTCTGTAAAATATCATGCCATATTTGAAGAAAGAACTAAACTTTATGAGAAAATAAAAAAGATGGAGGATGAATTTATTAAAAGAGGGCAAACAGATCAAACAATATATTTAAATCAACCAAAAGATACAGAGTTTTATAACTCTAAATCTGGTATTGGTTGGGAAAATCCTAAGTATCTGACAAAAGCTATAACAAATTCACCAACATTATATGATGTCAGATATATGAATTTAGGATTAAAAATGACATTCTTAAAAGCATCTGAAGAAGTAGAATCCAGTGAAGAAATCAAAAGGTCAAGATCAGACAAAATGCAAAATTATATTGACTATACAGAGATAAATGAAACCAGCAACATTGTTGATACTAAAGAAGAGTATATTCAAACTTATTCTGAAAAGGATTTGTCTGAATTACCAATTCAGTCTCAAAAACTATATTTACCAAATTCAATTTTAGAACAGATAAATTCTGATTTAGAATTGAAAATTAAAAGTTTTGAGACAGAAAATGGAAAACTCAAGTCTAAATTACTAAAAATAGAACAACAGTTGCAAGATAAGTCTAATAACATAAATATGTCTGATCCACATTCATCTATTTCTCTGGATTCTATAAATTCAGAAAAAGAATTTGATCTGTTCATGCACTCTGATATTAATTCATTAGATCAAAGATTTGATAAAATTGGTGAATTTATCAAACCTTTGACTAACAAACCATCAACTGGTAATAAAGAATCTGTTCAAATTCTGCAAAGAAAGACTACAGACTCTTTAAAACCATCTGAAAATTCACCATCAGTGCAACAAAAGATGGAGAAAACAAAACTGTTTGTTAAGTCTCCTAATTTTGAAAAGGGTGAATCATCTTCATCAACGAACTCCTTGGCACGTACAGCCAAATCTTCAACAGGTATGAAAAGGTTACAGAAAAACCAAGCATCTAAATCTTCTAATTCTCAAACTTCTTTTATGTCAGATAACGTTGTGAACGGGTCGCGAAAACAAGTATGGCGAAAGAAGCAAAGAGAAGAGAAAAACAAGATTATAAAACAAGAATGGCGCGTGAAAGGAAAAATTGTTACAGATAGAAACAGCAAAATTGAACATTCTGTCTGTAATAATAATAAACTTGTTAATAATTCTTGTGTTAAGTTTTCAAGATCGAAATTAATTGCTTTGAATTCTTATGTTTGTAAGTCTGAAACTGTGAAACATAATAAGCTTGTATGGCAACCAAAGAAAAAGGACCCTGTGTATGACAAGCAAAAGGATCCACAGATAAAAACTTCAAAAACCATTCCACCGAGAATTGTACAAAAGTGGATACCCAAAAGAACAATTCAAAGATGGGTACCTAAAATAAATTCAAACGATAAGCCTAAAGCCATATCAGTTAGCAAATCAAAAGATACTATGCATGTTTTACCTAAAACTAATGTACCCAACTACAAGTGGGTACCTCATGTGCTATTACGTTTTATAGGTAAACCATGTATGGTACCTTGATTCGGGATGCTCCAAACACATGACCGGACAACGAGACACACTCACGGACTTTGTAGAAAAGTTCTGTGGGACGGTAAGATTTGGAAACGATCAGTTTTGTCCGATCAAGGGATATGGAAGCCTGAAATATGACAAAATCACAATCCAAAAGGTCTTTTACGTTGACGGTCTTGGTCATAATCTATTCAGTATTGGACAACTGTGTGATAAGGGATTAGAAGTCAACTTTAAAGCCAATCGGTGCAGCATCAAATCAGCAGAAGGAAAAGAAATTCTAGCAGGAACCAGGAAAACAAATCTGTACTCTATTGATCTAGCCTCGATCAATCTGAAGAAAGATGTCTGCTTATTGTCAAAAGCAACATCCAAAACAGCATGGCTTTGGCATCGTCGTCTTTCGCATCTAAATTTCAATGAACTGACCAACCTAGCAAAAGGAGGGTTAGTTAAAGGGCTGCCGGCGCTTAAATATCAAAAAGAGCAACTATGCGCGGCATGTGAAAAAGGAAAGATGACAAAAGCCACACACAAATCCAAAACAGCACACTCATCCACAAGAGCATTAGAGTTACTGCATATGGATTTGTGTGGACCAATGCGAGTACAGAGTATAAATAAGAAAAGATATGTATTGGTGATAGTTGATGACTACTCACGATACACATGGGTGTTTTTCCTGAAATCCAAATCAGATGCCACCGAATCTATCATCGACTTCATCCGAAAAATACAAGTAAAGTTGCAACTCACCATCCAGACAATTCGTTCAGACAATGGAACAGAGTTCAAGAACAAATCATTGGACTCGTTCTTAAATTCAGTTGGAGTTACACATCAATTCTCAGCTGCTCGGACTCCACAACAGAACGGTGTCGTTGAAAGAAGAAATAGGACACTCGTGGAAGCAGCTAGAACGATGTTGGCCTACTCCAATTTACCATTGTTCTTGTGGGCAGAAGCGGTTGCAACAGCATGTTTCACGCAAAACCGTTCAATAATCAACAAAAGATTCGGAAAGACTCCGTATGAGCTGATCAATAAAAGAATACCTAATGTTAAATTTTTCCATGTCTTTGGATGCAGATGCTTTATATTGAATGATAAAGACAATCTGGGAAAGTTTAATCAGAAGGCAGATGAAGGAATCTTCATCGGGTATTCAAAGGAGTCGGTGGCTTTCCGAATATACAACAAGCGTACCAAGATAGTCAACGAGAGCGTGAATGTTAAATTTGACGAAGGAATGACTATGGCTTCTGAACACACCAGTTCAGAACCCGGACATAACATGCAGACTTCGTTGGAGTCCAATAAACAAAATGCTGATCTAAATGATTTAAATAAGTTGTTTGAGAACTTTTATGATGATTATTTTGAAACTCCCAAATCTAATGTTCACAATTTGGTGCCTGACAGGATCACTGAAGATCCAGTCGTAGTTTCAGATCTATCTCAACAACAAAGTTCAGAAGAAACTGGAGAAGCTTCAACAACAAAGGTGCAGTCAACTACTGCGACTGTACAACCAATTGAACCTCCACATACTTCTGAAACCCCTATTACGTCAGAACAGTCAGAAGCTCCGACCTTAGATGTTCCACCTACAACATCTGCAACAACCCCCCAACCATATTTCGATTCCAATCCCAACCAAGACCCAATAGAACCGTTTCCACATACTGTTAAGTGGACAAGAAATCACCCACTAGAAAATATCATTGGTGATCCATCGTCATCAGTCCAAACCAGAAGGGCTACATTAAATGAATGTTTATTTTCAAATTTTTTAAGCAAAATTGAACCTAAAAATGTAAAAGAAGCCCTTCTGGATGCTGATTGGATTGTGGCGATGCAAGAAGAACTCAACCAGTTCGAACGGTTAAAGGTCTGGCGACTTGTTGAGCGACCAAAGGATAAATCTATCATTGGCACGAAGTGGATCTTCAAGAACAAGAAAGATGAACACGGCGTCATCATTCGAAATAAAGCACGTCTCGTGGCCAAAGGATACAGTCAACAAGAGGGAATTGATTATGATGAAACTTTCGCACCTGTTGCACGCATTGAAGCTATAAGGATGTTTTTAGCTTTTGCCGCACATAAAAATTTTACAGTATATCAAATGGATGTCAAAACTGCGTTTTTAAACGGGGAGCTAACAGATGAAGTATATACATATCAGCCCGAAGGGTTTACTGATCCTTCGAAACCTGATCATGTATATATTTTGGATAAGTCACTGTATGGCCTTAAACAAGCACCTCGTGCTTGGTATGATGCACTTTCAACATATCTGTTGAAATGTGGATTTACAAAAGGCGCAGTTGACACAACCCTGTTTATAAAACGTCAGGGGCCAGATATTATAGTAATACAGATATATGTAGATGATATTATATTTGGGTCTACAAATCCTGAATTTTGTAAGAAATTCGCGTTTTTAATGTCCCAGAAATTTGAAATGAGCATGATGGGGGAAATAAATTTTTTCTTAGGTTTACAAGTAAAACAATTGACTGATGGTATTTTTATTAATCAGTCAAAATATATTCAAGACATGTTAAAGAAATTTAACATGGTCAATAGTACTCCTATGAAAACCCCCATGGCTCCGGATTCAAAATCAAAACTCGATGCGGACATCTCAGGGAAACCTGTAGATGTAACCCATTATCGAGGTATAATTGGGTCATTAATGTATTTAACAGCTAGTAGACCAGATATTATGTTTGCTACATGTGTTTGTGCTAGATATCAGGCGAATCCAAAAGAGTCACACTTAACTGCTGCAAAACGAATTTTAAGATATCTCAAAGGTACACCAAATCTTGGTTTGTGGTACCCTAGGGAGTCTTCATTTCATCTGACTGCTTTTTCTGACGCTGATCACGCGGGTGATAAGATGGACAGAAAAAGTACGTCAGGAGCAGTACAATTCTTAGGTGACAAACCCGTATGTTGGTCATCTAAGAAACAACACTGTGTTTCATTGTCAACAGCTGAATCAGAATACGTGGCTGTATCTTCTTGCTGTTCACAAGTGTTGTGGATGAAAAGCCAACTACGTGACTACGGGTTTACACCAAAGAAGATTCCAATATACTGTGATTCACAAAGTGCAATCGCTATTGCATCAAACCCGGTGCAACATTCTAAAACAAAACACATCGACATTCGGTATCATTTCATTAAAGATCATGTAGAAAATAGAAATATAGAATTATATTTTGTACCTACTGAATATCAACTAGCTGATTTGTTTACCAAAGCGTTAGATGAAAAACGATTTAATTTTTTGGTATACAAATTGGGTATGTTGAATCGTTAAGATTTAATAATTCAGTAGTTTCAAAATTTTAATTTTAAAATTTTCATTTTTTAAGTGATTTTTATCTGATGTTAAATTCAGGATTCATAAAAGGTTTACTTACTTGAGAATTTAACGAGATCTGGAATGTCATGTGCAGGGGGAGCAGAAAAACATTTTATCTGAGTTTGCATAAATCTGATAAAAATTATCTGTTATTTTGTAGGGGGAGCAGAGCTGCAAACTGAAATCATAAGTTGAGGGGGAGCAACTTTAAAAAATTCAAGGGGGAGCAAACGCATTTTGTTAATAATTTTAATTTTTTTTGTTGTGTGTGTTTTTCATTTTTTTTATGATGTGTATGTGAAATTTTTTTTCTCAAGTATATTTTTTTTAAGTTCATTTTAAATTTTTTTTGAGCTGATGGATTTTTTTTTATTTTTTTTAGTCACAATTTTTTTTTTGAGAAATAGGTATGTGGGCTAATGTGATTTAAAATAGAAGATGGGCCGAATGTTAATATTGAGAAAATTTAAACATGGGCCGGGTTGTTTAAAATTGAAAAAATTCAAATGGGCCGGCTCAATTTGACTATAAATTTGAATTTTCAAATTCAAATCATTTTTTTCGGAAAATCAACTTCATCTTCTCCAACAAGCTTTCTTAACTTTGAAGAAAACTCAAAAACCCACCAACCGACGGTTTTTCTTTCATCGAAATTGTGAGTAAAAGTTTGGTTTTCTTTATTTTTTTCAGTTTGTTTGTGCATATTTTCAGAGTATTTGTTCAAATGTGAATATGTGTTCGTCTTTTTATTTTGAGTTCTTGGCCGTTAATGGTGAATCATATGTATGATTCTTGAAACTGAAATTAAGTGTGTGTTGTTGTCCACAATGACAATATGACTATGAATCTGAAGTTTCATAAGTCATTTTCAATTCACACACACACAATCATCAATTTTTCAATCGAACAGTTTCGCATTTTTGATTTTTCTGAAATTTGAATTTTTAACATCTTTAAAGTTGTTTTTGTTCAAAGTTCAGTAAAACAAATATGCTTAAAATTGATTTTCGAGGGGGATACAAAGTTTAAAACATTCCAAAATAACCCTGAACTCAAAATCATCATATCAGTGTTCTGGACTTGTAAAGAAAAGAAATAGATGTTTCTCGAATAAAAGGTCATTCGAGTTGTGTAATAGACTCATTCGAGTTGAATTACTATGTCATTCGAGTTGCATTACCATGTCATTCGAGTTGAATTACAATGTCATTCGAGTTGTGATATATTGTCATTCGAGTTTTGTCTTAGAATCATTCGAGTTGTATCATGACTCAATCGAGAAACATTCATGTTTCATGCGAGTTGCCAAGAGTGTAACACAGAAAATTTTTTCAGAACATGTGTTCAAGCTTATTCGAGTTGGGACTGTGTTAATCGAGAAAATGACATTCGAGTTGGGTCTTAAATTTCATTTTCCATTCGAGTTTCATGTATAAACATTCGAGTTTTGTTGAGACTTAATCGAGTTGTACATATCTTCATTCGAGAAACTTTATGACTCATTCGAGTTGAGTCCAACTTCATTCGAGTTTTGTCTAGACTGATTCGAGTTTCCTAGACTCTTCATTCGAGTTTTATGGTGTATCATTCGAGTTTCTAGTCTCATCATTCGAGTTGGGTGTAGTTATATTCGAGTTGTATCATGTGTCACCCGAGATTGTTACAGTGTCATTCGAGAGTTATATAGGTTCATTCGAGATTCATCAGAAAATTTTTCTAAGTATAGAATTTTAAAGTTTTAAGAAAAACTGTCACATTTTTTTTTTAGAAATTGTTATAAATTTGTGTTTTTCTAACATTGGTCTCTAAACGATTGACTTTGGAATTCTCTCAGTAATTTTTCAATTATTGTCAGGAATCCCGATGCTTTAAACAGAAAATCACAAGTTTTTGCAATTTCTGATATAATGTTACAAGTTTTTCTACATTTTGAAGGTTGTACTTTGTGTACTTGGTAAATCTAACATGAATTTCATTTTTACAGGTATTCAAATGGCATCTCCTGTACAATCCCAGAATTCCAATTCATCTGATGCTCAATCATCATCAAACCATACTCTTGTTTCAACCCCAGTCCGATCAACTTCTGTAGCCCGTTCCTCACAAGCCCAAATTATTCCTGATAACCAACTAGTTAAACCAAAACATTGCCTTCCGTTTCGTGACAACAATCATCGTCTTGATACCAAAGTCATCAAAGTCAGCCATCCTATCATAGTGGATATTTTGAAAGGTCATCCACTAGGATATCTATTACAATACAAACCGTCTATTCCTCAAGTATACTTACAACAATTTTGGCACACTGTCAAATTTGTTCCCGCAGACGGAAATCACCATTTCAAAGTAACAATTGACCAGTTCAAAACAAAAATCACCCTAGCAAGACTGCGTCATAACTTGTTTCTTCCGAGACGTATTGACACTGTGAACTTCCCAGAATTGGCAGACTTTGAAGATTTTGTGTCTGATGAAGAGCTGGTACATGACCTG
>JAANYP010005251.1:0-10000 GCA_020465985.1 Centrapalus pauciflorus
AAAAAAAAAAAATTAATTATTAAAAAATATATATATATATATAAGAAAAAGATATGAGGAAAGCAGAGGGTAAAATGGTAATTACAAGGGAAAGAGATAGAATGGTCATTTCACACACAGCTAGAAGACAAAACATGATTTTAGTGTGAGGGAGAAAAGAGTAGAGTAGAGAGTAGTACCGTCTTAAGCTTGGAAACATCATCTTTGGTGGGGATGTCACGTGGTCCACACACCTTCAGCACCTCGTCACGTGCTATCACCTGCCACTGTGGGTGCATCGCTAGCAAGACCGTCGTCCACGTCAGCAGGTTGGAGGTGGTTTGTTCTCCAGCAAAGAAAAAGCTCTTGCACTCCTCCGCAATGTCACGTGCCGTGATGGCATTGGCGGCCGTCGACGAATTCACCACCGATTCTTTTGTACTGGCCTGGATCATAAGCCCAAGTAAATCCTTGGGCCCATTTTCCATTCCTTCTTTATCCCAATTTTCCCTTCTCTTCTCAATTACCCTCATCAATGATTTCTTGATTTCCTTCTCTAATCTCCAAGATTCTCTATTCCTTTTTGTGGGTAAAAACCTTTTTTTTTTTTTTAATTCAAAAAAATAATTATAATAAATGAAGACTTAGCATTTGTACTATTGAAAATCAATGGATTTTATACGTAGTAGTAATTAGGATTGTTTATTTGAGGAAATTTAGGATTGGGGATTGTGACATGTACCTATAACCGGGGATAGTGACCTTTTGAAATGCTTCAGAAGCCAACACCATTTGTTGAGCTTGTAATTGAAAAATGCGTTTTCCGTCCTCGTAGCTACTACCAAATGCCGTCCTTGTCACTGTCTCCTCGGTTAATTTTTGGTACCATTCCGATACTTCGATCTCCACTTCATCCGAATTCGACATGTCTAGCCATTTCTCCAACATTCTCACCACGCTACTCGTGGCCATCGGTACTAGCAACTACAATAACCCAAAAATATACTTTTTTAATTAAAAACTCTTTTAACTTTTATTTAATTATATATGATTTGTAAACATTTGAAAAGTTATAAAAAAAAAAATGATTTAAAGTAAGCTTACTTTGAGATTCTCCATGTGAAAGGTGGGTGTGATGATTTTTCTATGGAGAGCCCATTTTTCACCTTTGAGACTAAGGAGACCATCGCCTTCAAGTTGTTTGATGAGAGGGTGTGCCTCGTTTTTCTCGTAGAATTCTGCTTTCGAGCTGAATATTTCTCGAATTAGGTCTGGTTCGGCTACTGTTAGTCGAACCGTTGGTCCAAACCATACTAAAAACGTTGGACCTACAGAAATAATTCAAGAAAAATTATTTACTACAAGAAAAGCAAATTTTCTTTCCCATTTTTTTCAAAAAAATTAATTTCTTTTTTACACCATCAAAGTAAATGGCATAGAGCTAGAAGTGGTAAGCATCAAGTTAAACAAAAAAAGGGTGGTGAGAAGGAAACAACACATGAGCCACTAATATCATGAAGTTGTAAACTTGTACCCTAGAGAGAGAAAGAGAGAAGACAACTCAAGGGGCTATGCCACTAGCAAACAGAAACAAGTTCATTATCAAAAGCCAAGCTTCCCACAAAAATCTAAAAGAATTACAAGGACACAATGGGAACAGAAAAGGAAATGATAACTCCATGACTTTACATCCAAAGATTTTAGAAATTCACAATCTTTATCCTAAATAATTACATAATTCTCTACCCCCATTAACATTTTCTTTGTATATATACATATATGTATACATATATATACATACACACACATATATATACATACATGTGAGAGTGAGAGTGAGAGTGAAGAATGAAGATGGAGATGATGATGATGATGAAGAATATATGCATCCAAGCTAAGGAGGTGGTCTAAAAAGCTACCTCCATATGTTGTCATGAATGCTATAAAGTGGACAAACTTAAAACTAATCTTTTTTGAAAGAAAAAACAAAAGACATCAGCACATGAGGACATTTCCAAATTCCCATACACATAGCAATAGCATAGGTGCTCTCATAAAAATTTAAAGAAGAAAAGTAAAATATTAAGAGTAACAACAAACCCATGTCATTTCAAGCCTTAAAATGATCCCAAATTTGATAATATATAGAAAAAAAAAGATCAAAAACTCATGTCCCTAATGCACAAGATCATGTAGGACATGATCTTAAATCTTTTTCCTTGACCCCATTCACATCTTTTAGAAATCCAATTTGTTCAAAAGATTCAAACTTGATGATACCTTTACATGTCTGTATAAGGTTGGTTTGATTTTCTTGAAGAAAGATATAAAAATGTTTTTATAAATAGAAGAAATTAAGAAAAAAAGTAATTAAACACCACCATTCAATTACTTTTTTTTTTTTTGAAAAAAAAGGATAGAGAGAAGAGAAGAGAAGAGAATTGGAGGTGGGATAATTAGGATATGAAACATACCATAGATTTTCTTCCAATGATGGTAAAAAGAGAGGACTCTAGGGAGGATATTATGGGAAAAAGGCATGGGTTTAGAAGAAGCTTTCACCATTAAACTCACAAGCTCTTTAGCATTTCCAATAAAGAAGCAATAAGGAGGTCCCCTTATGCCTTGTTTGGCAAAATGCTCCTCAATCTTCTTTGGCTTCCACCATAACAACACAAAGATCTTCATACCAAACAACATCACTATCAACAAAATCAACACAACTTTCAACCACCATTTCAACACCATCATATCTTCTTCCATTCTCCCCCCTTTCTCTATCTCTATCTCTCTCTCTAAAAACACTTAATTTATTAAGTTGCAGTTTCTTGAGAGCTTAATTTCTTTTTAATTAAGCAGCTGCTTTTTTTGGGCTTGAGAGAATTGAAGTTGCCTCTTATCTTCTTCTTTGGTTATGTTTGTTAGTACTTGACAGTGGTTTGTTCTCCTTTTTAATGCCACCAACAAGTTTAGAGAGAGAAAGTGTGTAGAGAGAGAGAAAGGGTGTTGTTTGGCAAGGCCAACGGCGTAGGGGCCGCCATTGGAAATTTGGAATTATAAGGGTCAACGAATGATAATTTATATATAAATTTTATTTCTTTATAATTTTGTTAAAGACAATATTACCCTTGTCTTTTCTATGTAGGACGTGTTTTCTCCATGGATCTTGAAAATTGAATCTTTGGATGGCCTTTTTCTTTTCACTTTCCACTATTATTACTATATTACAAAAGTTGCCAACTCTTGGATTGGATTTGGATTTGGATTTGGATTTGGATTGTGAACAAACAAATTTATATCATTACTTTCAAATACAAGACCTCTATCGCTAATAAATCTCTTATCAATTTATTTCTTGTTCAATTTTATGATTACAAAGGGACTTTTGTCTCCCTTTTCTTCTTCATTTTATCTTATGGCGGATATATACACAAACCTATACTAATAACTAACTACCCACTAGAAAAAATGGATACTTTATATATATATATATATATATATATATATATATATATATATATATATATATATATATATATATATATATATATATATATATATATATATATATATATATATATATATAGGTTGGGTTCCACAAAAACCCTTGTTACTGTGAGAACGTGAGAACCACACCAAAATGCACAAATTTGTACATCAAATGCAAAAATTTTAAAATTAAAAGTTTTACTTAAAATCATTATTAGTCTTAAATATTAATAAATATCATAATCTAACACTAAAATTACACTCAAAACTTACATTCATTAAATTATAAACTAAATACACAAATTTGAACATCAAATGCATAAATTTTCTTAAATGCATAATTCGTACATAAAATGGATAAATTATAGCATGAGATCCGTAATTTTTTTACATGAAATGCATAAATTTTTCGAAAACATTTAATTTTAGTATCAAATGCACAATTTTATACAGTGCATGCACAAACTTCAGAGTGGTTTTTATGTCCTCACGAAATATATGGGTTCATATATATATATATATATGGAGGTTCCATTGAGAACTTTTGTGCATCGAGGCACAAAAGAACCTCCATTGGCCATTGGATGAAAAGAATGTGTGGGTTAGATCAAATGACAAAAGAGTAATTAAATAGAAAGTTTTATGCATCAAGTGCACATAATGAAATTCGTGGAGGGGTAAAACAGGAATTATGCAATCATTATTTAATTATTACACTTCCAAAATTAACAAAAATAATACAAATTCAAAATACATGCATATCGTTCATCTCTTCATGCGTATCGTTCATCTCTTCCAAAAATAAATCATGCATATCGTTCATCTCTTCCAAAATCAAAATACATCATAATACAAACATGAATCATTCATACAAACATAAATCATGCATATCGTTCATCTCTTCCAAAATCAAGAAGGGGCTAAGAGAGAGGGGGGAGAGAGAGAGAGAGAGAGAGAGAGAGAGAGAGTGGTTTTAGGAAAAAAGTTAATGGTGATTTTCATACCAAATTTAGCTATTAATTATCTTAAAAATATTTAAATTCAAAAATAATTTCCATACATTTAATATCCCCTAAATGCCCTTTTTGAACCATTGGTAGATAGTTCGATGCACAAAAGTTCTCAATGGTGTCTCGATGCACAAAAATTGTCAATCGAACCTCAATCTATATATATATATATATATATATATATATATATATATATATATATATATATATATATATATATATATATATATATATATATATATATATATATATATATATATATATAGGGTTCAATGGAAAACCAACATACATCAGAAAACTTTGGAAAACCTCAATGCACTATCACAAATGCATCACAATTCACGCGCGATGAATCAAATTCCCTGCATGATGCATCAAATTCCCGCGTGATGCATCGACTTCCCGCGTGATGCGTCGACTTTCTGCGTGATGCATCATCACCTGATCCAATGACTATAAAGTGGTTCTTGGGTTTTTTTTGATACATATAAGTTTTTCATTGAACCCACCATATATATATATATATGTATATATATATATATATATATATATATATATATAGAGAGAGAGAGAGAGAGAGAGAGAGAGAGAGAGAGAGAGAGAGAGAGAGAGAGAGAGAGAGTATTTTTTTTTCCTTAATATTCAAACTTTATCATATGATAGTGAAAATAACTTTTAACCTATTAACGTGCTTATATAAATTCCTTAAATAGATCTAATATAAACTAATTTTGAAGATCTGCTATTGTTTAGTCTTTCAATTTGTATGAAGTGTATAGGTCGATCATTAACATTACCTCTTATTATCAAGATATATTTGTCATGTTGGCTAGTTTCCAAAAGTGTCACTTTTAAGTTTAGGGGGTGTAGGGTCAATTAGTGGACGATCTAAATTATATCATGGTTAATTTTGTAATAACATTAGATTTATTCTAGCATCAAATAACTTAGTGTGCGTTTGGTTCGCAAATTTTTTTCTTTGAGATTTGCAATTTGTCAAATGATTTGTATTATGCAGCATTTGTATTTGTCAGGATTTTGTCAAAAAATCTACATTATCTTTTAGAAATAATTTGTTAATCTGAAAAATGGAAGGTAATCAGGATTTAAAATCCTAGGGGTAATGCTGGGTTTTTAAATAACAAAGAAGGAAGTGATGCTAAGAAATCATGAGATTTTAAATCCTTACTGAAATTTGTGAACCAAACACAGAATTTTAAATGCTAATCCCAATTAATCCTAAAAAATCTGCGAACCAAACGCCCCCTTAGATTCGGAATGAAGAATTCATAGTTTTTTCATAACTTAAAACTTCATAAGTCATGATATGAGGACTAGGTTAATGCATTTTTTATAAATGTCATAGGATTATGTAGATTTTGATGTCATATACGATATATGCATTTGGTTTTCCAAGTGCCACTTTTGAAAATATTTGATGGATATATCATTTCAAGTTTGGGCATTAACCCAAATTTACCAGGCTATCCATCTCACTTAAGCCCGTTCTTGGGTATGTAGAATTAAAACATGCTCAAGGGCATTTTTGTCCAAAAACATATTATAATTAATTATGCGTTCTCAAAAAAAATTCCAAATCTATCTATTCTATCTATCTATTCTATTATATGAGTAACTAGATGGTACATGACATCTAGATAGAGCGTCAATTGGCTTAACATGGGATGGCCACGTATACCTAACAAATTCTTATTAATTTGTTTCTAAAATTTGTTTTTTCCAATCTATCTATAACAAATAATTTAAATAATATTTAATCAAATCTAAATCTTATCTAATATAAAACTTAAATTTTAATTTGAATGATAACTTTTCTTTTTATATATTTATATTTATATTTATTGTATTATATAAATAGATATTATAAATTTGATAAAATATATTTAAAAAGTATCCTACAAGATTAATGAAATTGAATTTTTAAATGTATACCCATGTTATACATGAGTTTATAAACTAGTAATGTTAATATTGAGAGAAAAAAACACTAAATTCTTTCACAATTTCATGGTTTCGCCATTAAAGACCTTTTTAATGTTTCTCTAATATTGAGTGCCAACTCATTCCTAAGGGTCGTTTGGTTCATGGATTTCCTAGAATTTACTGAGATTTGTATTTAAAATCCTATGTTTGGTTTGCAAATTTTAGAAAGGATTTAAAATCTCAGGACTTCTTAAAATCTCATCCTTCTTTGCTATTTAAGAACTCAGTCTCCCCCTATAATATTAATCTCAGTTACCTTGCATTTTTCATATTAATAATTTTTCCTAAAAAATAATGCAAATTCTTTGACGAAATACAGGGAAAAATAATACGTGAACCAAACTCAATCTTCCCCTAGAATTCCAAAGATTCAATTTTCATTTGTACCTTAATCACTTAATCTCTTGTTTGTTGAGTATTTTTTAACCATTAAAATTTTATATTGAAAACTGTCTATTAAGAAAATGATTATTTTCTAAACTTAATATTAGGTTCACAAATACTAATAAAAAAATTTAGAAACTAAATCATCAAATTAAAAAAGTATACAAGAATTAAATAAGAATAGAAAATGAATTTACATGTTTACCCTATGGAATTATATAAGTTTTTTAAAAGTAATTCTATGATGTTTTTTTATAAAAGTATGAATTGACTAAGCAATATGTCAGTAACTATGATCTTGTCACTAATTATCATACATCAAGCAATAATTCATGTGCTACATTTTGTTTTTTTATGATTGTGAGTTAACATGTTGATGTAGATGTAATGTCTTTTCAAACGAATTTTTGTAAAATGGAAATTACCTGCTGCAAATGTGAAAAAATTAACAATTAACGAATTGCTACTAGAGAGGTGCTTATCATTCTTGCAAGTTAATACAATACCAAATATATAATCAATAATGAACCAAAAACACAACAATTTAAACAAACTAAAACTATTTGGTTTGACTCCCATTGTGGACAATGTGTAGATTTAGGAGTAGGATTAGTGAAATCTACGGTACAAAAAAAACCATTGGGTTTAATTTTAGAACTGATTTGATATTAAACTAGGACTTAATCAAATAGTGTTGACGGTTTCAATGTTATTATGTGTTGTTGGATTCAATTAGAAATCAAATGGATTTGAATTTTAGCATCTCACGATTAAAGAGATGTGGAGTAAACACTAATGAACTGACTTGAATCGGGGCTCAACAAAGTATGGGTGCCGAGGTGTCCATGGGGCGGAGCCCCCCTAGCGGTGGTTTCAATGCGCTGAAGCTGATGTAATGAAGTTGTTATATAATGAAATAGTTGTGTGGAAGTTGTTATGTACTAGAGCAGTTGTGTTGAAGCTGGTTTACTGAAGCAACTTTGTTGAAGTTATGGTCCATTTTATTATTAATTGAAGGCTTTATTAACTATGCTAGTCTTTTACGAAAATCTGTTACAAGAACACATGGTCACTTGAAATACACGGTACATATAACAATTCATAGTGTATAGTTTTTCTTTTCACTAGGTGTGTGCATGTGTCAGTTCAGTTCATTTAGTAATAAAAATGTGAATTGTGATTTCGGTTTCGGTTACCTAGTCTTAGATTACCTGTTGTTCGATCCACGGCTACCCCGCTATATACTTAAAAGCAAATGAATTTTTAATTGTACTTATTTTAAAGGTAATCTCTTTAAAAACAAAGTTATAATAATCATTTTAATAATTGAATGTAAATCCTAAAAGTTACACTAAGGGTATGTTTGGCAAAACTAGCTGTAGCTTTGTGTTTTTAAAAGAGGTAGAGCTTTTAGTAGCTGAAGCTTTTAGCTTTATAAATGTGTTTGGTAAAAGTAGTTGTAGCTGTAGTTTTTAGTATTAAATTACGTAAAAGGACATTAATATTAATTAAAAGTGGTAGTTTATGATTAATAGAAATGTAAAAAAGTAAATATGTTTGACTAAAAGCTCCGGAGCTTTTCAAAAGTTACTTCTACTAGTTTTTTATAAAAGAGCTTATTTTTGAGAAAATAAAAGCTCTATGTATCATTCCAAACAAAGCTTTTATTTTTTACTAGAGCTTATTCAAAATAAAAGCTTTTAAAAGCTCTTAGAAGCTCTCTACCAAACATAGCCTAAATGTATTTAACAAAATAATTAAATAAAACATTAATTTGAAAATATAGTATTAAATGTTTTATAACGACTAAATGAAATTGTAAATAAAAGCAATTAACATATACATATACATAATATATTTATATCGTTCGAGAGAGTACCACTCATTATGCAGTGCAACAGAATGTATCACCTTTAACAAACACTTATATTTTTTTCATAAACATGTTTAAATAACATTATAAATATGATATGTAAATTTCACATAAATTCACATATTTTAACTCATTAAAAATAATGTGAACACACATTTACCTAAATTTGCATTTAAGTGAACGTACATTTATGTGTTTTATGATTTCATGCACTTAGAATGTGTGAATATGCGTGAAAAAAAACTATTTTTAAGATTGATACCTTATTATGCACTGTATGTATATAGGGTTGGGTTCCAGTAAGAACTTCTTTGTTCCGTGAGAACCACTTCAAATTTGTGAATTTAATGCATAAAATTATGCATTTGATGTTAAAATTTATACATTTGATAAATTTATGCATTTCATATTAATACTTACACATATTATGATAAATCTGTTAACTTTATGTACGAATTTATGCATTTAACAATATTTGTGCATTTAGTGTTTAAATATGTGCATTTAGTGCATAATTTAATGAATTTAAAATTTAAAGATAATATTAATGTTATATTATGATATTTATTAATATTGAAGACCAATAATGGTTTTAAGTTATGAATTTAATCTTAAAATTTGTGCATTTGATGTACAAATTTGTGCATTTTTAGTGGTTCTTACGTTCTCACAGAATTGAGTGGTTATTACTAGAACCCAACTAAATATATATAATCGGTTCGGTTTGGTTACTCATGGTTTTCTTAAAATAAAAAACCTAGACCAACCCGGTGATATGACGGTTTTAATTTTTTCGGTTTCGAATTTAACGGTTTGGCTCGGTTTTTTAGTTTTTCGTTTTTGTTTGAACACCTCAGTGTCAAAAAGTGAATGTGTTATGAACCTTGTACTAAATGATATTAGAGTATTCGTAACTCTTGATAACTTACAAGGTCGAAATATTAATCACAGAGAGTGATTTTTGAGATGATACAAAGTAATTTATCCACGGGTGATTAATACTCAAAAGGCCATTTTTTTCAGAAAAAAACTTAAGAACTGCTAAATTAAAATTTTGAAGTTTTTTTATTTAGGAGTTTTAAAAACAAAAACCAAAGTAAACATGACTAATAGTTTTACAGGATTTAACCAAGTTTTGCATCTCTCTTTCAAGTCAAATTCATTTAATTGAAGCATTTAAAACTGCGGTGTTAATTTCCCTTCATTTATCCACTTGCAAAATAAAAGAAAACAAAAAACAACAATCAAATAAAGAGTGAAG
>JAANYP010005251.1:15000-67196 GCA_020465985.1 Centrapalus pauciflorus
ATTTGAGTTATATTTATCAATTAGATAAGTGGTCTTCTAATTTCAATTTACTTCTTACTACGCATTTATTTATTTGTTAAAGCTCTAGTATAATAAATCAACTTATTAAAGTATCAATTATTAAATAAGACTCAAACTTAATAAATTAAACTAAACTAACATCCAGGATTAATAAATCTAAACCCAATTTAATAAAAAGAAAGCCTAAATGTAAATCGTTTATAGAATAAAAGCTCAAGTTTAGAAAATAAAATTCCAAGTTTTTTTTGGGTTTAAACCCAAAAACCCACCCAAACCTATAAAAACAAAAAACCAATAAAATTTTCGGTCTGAGTTCGGTTTCGATAAAGTAAACAACTGATGCTTGCCTTATTTGTGAGTTTTCAAGATTTTTTGATGGTTATGTGGTTACGCCCTTACACTAGAGTCAGAAGTAAACCGAGCTTTTATATAGTTATTAGACTCTTTTACATTGAACTTTATGGTACTCAAACTTAAATACTAGAGCTATAAGAGCTCGATTAAAATGTCATTTCTGTATGTATGTTGTAAATTATTTCCCTTTTTTTAATTGAAAATCGATAAAACCTCGAATATTTTTTTAAATAAATCTTTTATTTTAGTTTTACAAGTCTTGTACATGTGTTACTAGTTATTGGTTGAACTCAAATCAAATTCATTTTTATTGAACATTGTCATAGATAATTTTGAGTTATTTGAGCTTTCTAGTCGAATATTTTATATCGAAACCCTAATGAACCCTAAGTTCATGTATAAAATTGTGTTAGGTAGTATATATAAAACCCTGATATCCTATTCTATCTAATATTCCCCTGCAGTTGGAGTGAGAAAATATCGGATGCTCAAACTAGAGGTAAAAACAATGAAATTGTTGCATAATAAATACAGACATTTTGGATAAAAAATAATAAACACAAAAAGACCAAAAAAGGTAGCATACTAGAATTGGATATGTAACCAACACAACGGTGAAAGATGGTAGCTTTTGGAGGCAAGCAATGATTATAGGCGGCAACAAAAGGTTTGAGGACAACAAGAGCTACAATTGTGACGATAGGTCAACCATGGCAACCAGCTGTACATTGGAGTATTGACATCTTAAAACATACAAATGAAAACTAGTCTAGTTATATTTACAATGTGTCCTCATGAAATGACGATAAGAGAAAAAGAAAAAAAAAACATTGTCGCCCAAGGGAAGAAGAGAAGCAACGATAGATTGTGATCTGACTGACCATGGAATGGAAGGTCAGAAGGAAGATGTCAAAATAAATACTAAGGCGCTGATAGCCTGATACCATGTAGAATAATGAAAATCATGTAGGTACAATGTAATATATTAATAAATAAAGGATACAAGAAAAACCTTAATGAACCCTAAATCCATCTAATCAATCAGGTACGTAATCTACGCTAAACTTTAGTATTCCATTCATCCATTATATCTGCTGAATTGCTTTCAATCAAGCTTAACAAGTCAACTTGCATCCTAAACATAAAATACATACACATATAGTCGTAAACTCTCTCCAAAGTCAAGGTATCCAAGTGTGATTTGGCACAAGAGATCAACACGAAAGTGGATGCAATCGTGGATGTATTTGTTTGTCCCAAAGGGGCATTGCAAGATTTATAGTGTAAACTTTTTTTCGACATTTTTTATGTTTTCGCTTGCATCCATGTAGATGTAAGTGTTCGGGTTCTTTTATGAGTTCATTTATAGTTATAAATGGGTGGAGATGATGTTTGGCTGGGTGGTGTAAATAACACATTTGCCCAATAATGTTAGCATTTAATTGTGGAGCTACTTGCATGTTAAGTTTTATCTGTGTTTGAGTTTATTTGAGGTGTTGTTTTCATAAAAGATGGCATTTGGTATTTTTATGGTTGCATGTCATGTCCGCTTAGTGTAATCGTGACAATGTTGCAATCTTTAGTGTTTGTGTCTTTAAGCGTATGTGATCGAGGTTGAATGTATGATGTTAAATGGAAGTTGCGGTATCATTGGTGGCATTGTGACGATGCTTGGAGTCTAGTGTCTATGTTTGATGACCATCTCGCAAGATTATGGTAATCATTGTTGACCTACTTTGTGGCAACAATTACTATCAACAATGGGTTTTTAGACATCTTAATTATGCTATGCTTTGTTGTTGATGTTTGTTTGATGCCAATTGTGATTGCCTTAATGTTCATTGAATGAATTTGGTGATGGGGGCTCAAAGGTTTCAAGAATATATGTTTAATATAGCAAGTTTTGAGGGAAGATTGTTTTTTTTGATATTGGTGAAGTACATTTCTAGAGATAACACAAATATGTATATGATTGATTGCATTTTATTGTAGATTTTTAAGGAATGCCTCATTAATTCTAGATTGATGTAATGACTAATGACTAGATTAGTATGCTTTTAAATATATTATGTTGTTATTATTCAACTTATTTATTATATCTAACAGTGTAATTTTTAATATTGATCGAGCATTTATTAGTTTATAACTTTTGGTAGTCATATTTCAAACATTAGTGTGTATACCTAAATAATTGCAAAAAAGGAAGAAAGTTAATAATTTCCATCATTCCTTTTTAAAATATCTATTTAACTTTGTAGAACAACCTATAAATATGAGATCAAAATTCCAATAATGCATGCTCCCTATTTATGGATCAATAATTTAATAATGAGGCTTCCATTATTAGGCATATAAATGTGAATTCAATCCCTTCTACACATTAATCACTACATTCAACTTGATGGAGTTATGACAATTCTCTATATAATAATAAACGCCAAAACAATAAAACTCAGCATTGAAAAGTGTTTTAATTCTATCTTCCAAACCAAATTTATAACTATTTTCAGTTAAACATCATATCATATTATATCGTTTATCGGTAAAATAATAATGACAATTATATAACTAAGCTTATTCTTACACATAGAACTTAAATCAAAATAGTCTTAAATTTAACATCGTTCACACTAGCATGTTTATCAATAAACAAATACACTTTAACATGTTAAACATAAAAACTTAATCTAATACATGCTCAAAAGCATAAAGAGAGTTTGACTTCTGGTCTTTAAGGTGTGATGCGGTGGTTGCTTCATTATCTAAAATTTTAGAACTTCTTGAAAGAAGAACATTAGGTCATCTTGGAGCTTAGGTTTCAAGATTGTGCTTCAATGATAAACTTTATTAATGTGTAAATATTTTGAAGTTTTACAAAAGATCCAATGAACACCTTTCAAAAGGTAACGTTATGTGTGAGATGAAGATTCATGAATACGAATATGTTGATGGTGAGATCTAATATGTTTTATGCCCCCTTGGTATGGGACCACAAAGGGGTTAATAATGAGTACGAGGTCTTAGATGATAGATTAAAAGAAATCTGATTTAGATCTTTTGTATAATGTCTCGTCATAGAAATGATTAGTGAAGTGACAAGTTAGTCACCTGTAAATAGACGTGGAATGGGCAAGTGGTCTTATCAGGCATGTGGGGACGTCCCATCCTATATCGTATATATGTTCTTTAGCGCAAATAGACGTAATGATATGAAATGTATACAGTATGTTCAGTACGACGTGATGTATGTGGGTTTCTTCATGTTATGAATACAATGAATGTTGTAATTTGAGAGTACCCTTTAGGGTTTGACATTGTAGCACTTGTATACAAATTTTTGACACGTATAAAACGTTTAGGGGGCGTTTGGTTCGTGAATTTCCTGGTATTCACTGAGATTTGCATTTTAAATCCTGTGTTTGGTTCGTAAATTTCAGCAAGGATTTAAAATCTCAGGATTTCATAAATCCTTTCCTTCTTTGTTATTTAAAAACTCATGCTCCCCCCTAGGATTTTAAAATCGCGGTTACATTGCATTCTTTAGATTAGAAAATTTTTTCAATAAGATAATGCAAATTTTTTGACAAAATCCAGACAAATGCAAATGCTGCATATTGAAGATCCTTTAACAAAATGCAAATATCATAGAATAAAAATCTGCGAACCAAACACGCCCTTAAACAATGTGATTAGTTTAGATTAAAACAGGTGATATGTTGGAATAAAGAGAAGGGCAAAAAGGTCCAATGCAAAAAGGGAAATGAGATAATGGATTTATCGAAAATGTCCAAAAAAATCCAACCAGGAAAAGCCTGCTTCTGATTTGAAGTACCACTTACAAAATATTTATTTTATTTTGTGAATTACGATTAAATTAAAAGTAAAAAAATGAAATGTCAGATGATAACAGAAAGCTGATAAACAGTTGGAAGGAGGAGAAGAAAGGACATATCATTTGGCGGTTTCTTTTCAAAACAGGTGCCCACTTTCTCAATAATCCACTTCCTTCCCTCCAAAATTATATAAACTTTAAAAAAAAACAATCAATATTTATCTCATCAAAACTATAAAATTACAAATATGATATCATGTTTTATTATGTTTTCAAAATCAACGAAATATATAATAAAATTTACCATTATAACAATAACATTAAGAAATTTAATGTTAACTCTATATTTATGTAATAAAGTTTTCATACTTTATCAACTTATACAACCAAATCACTTTTAGCATAATTTATGCTATCAAGTTTGAATTTGTTAAAAAAAATGAAATGTTTTTCATTTTTTATCAAATAAAGCAACGAAATCACATTTAACATGATTTATGCAATAAAGTTTGAACTTATTACACAAACATGATTCACGTTATCAAATTCAATTCTTTTATAAAATAGGAGTTATACTATAATATTATAATTCGTTTCCACTATTCAATTACAGTAGTGAATTTAATAGATATCACCATCTGGTAATTGTTAATAACCGTGAATATCATAAATAACAATTTAATATAAACTTTATCGACTTTGCTATAAAACTTTACTATTTACGTTAAACAATCATCCAAAGTAGACGTTAAAGCACACTCAAGATGATTTTCTTCTTCAAGGATATGACCTTCTCAGAATGTAGATCAGAAGTATTTGACTGAGAAAGCTTACCTTCGAAAACCATGGTCTTCTTGTACCATTCAGTAAGAAGATTTTTACATTCTAGCTCTCTCGTTTGACACTCACTTTTTAACATCTGAAGTTGCTTTATCAATTCTATGAGTTGTTGTTCATAAGTCTCTTTCACAGAGATCCAAGTTTTTTACTTTTCCTCAAAGTCCAAGTTAAAATTCTTGGAACAATCTTTGGCTATTGCAAGTTCTCATAGCCTTTCCTTAGGAATATTGTAATTGTTTTCTCGAATTCGTTCAGACTCTTAAGCTTGGCAGATAACCCTAGAATATCATAACAAGTAAAAGACATGTCTCGAAATCTGAATAATATAACGTGAAAGATTAGTGGATATGAGGACTGAAAGAAAAATCAATCAACTAAGTAAGCTTAAAAAATAGGAATACGCAAACCGATGCCACTCAAAAAGTGCTGGTATGAAATTTGAAGGGCGAAGGTGTATCCGATATTGATGACTTGGTGAAAGTTGGATTTGAAGTGACTTTTAAAGTTGATTTTTTCAAGTTCTGTCAAATGTACAAATTCATATATAGATTGCACAAATTTATCATTAGATGCGTAATTTTATACATTAAATGCATAAAATTTATAGTGCTTTTCACGTTTTCACGAAATTGAGGGATTTTACTAGAACTCAATCCTATATATATATATATATATATATATATATATATATATATATATATATATATATATATATATATATATATATATATATATATATATATATAGGGGTGGGTTCAATAGAGAACCTATATGCATCGAAGAACCTTGGAGAACCACAATGCATCGCAATAAAATCGTAATGCATCACGCGGGAAGTCGATGCATCACGTGGAAATAATGATGCATCACGCGGGATTTTGATGCATTTGTCGTGGTGCATGGAGGTTCTTCGATGTTCTTCGATGCATGGAGGTTCTCCATTGAACCCACCTATATATATACACCGTAAGATCCACTATAAAATTTATGCATTTAATGTTAAAATTCATACATTTGATAAATTTATACATTTTATATAAACATTTACGAATCTAATGATAAATTTGTCCACTTTATGTACGAATTTGTGCATTTAATGTTCAAATTTGTGCATTTAGTATAAAATTTGATGAATTTAAGTTTTAAAAGTAATTTTAATGTTAGATTGTGATATTTATTAATTTTGAAAACTAATAATGATTTTAAGTAATAAATTTAATTTTAAATTTGTGCATTTTGGAGGGTTCCCACGTTCTCACGGAATTAGAAGGTTCTTATGTGATCCCAACCCTACACACACAAACACAGAGAGAGAGAAGGTTCAATGGAAAACTAACATGCATCGGAAAATCTTGGAATACCTCCATGCACCATCACATGCATCACAATTCTTGCGTGATTCATCAAATTCCCCACGTGATGCATTGACTTTCTGCGTGATGCATCACCTGATCCAATGGCTATATAGTGGTTCCCGGGTTTTTCAATGCACTTAGGTTTTCTATTGAACCCGCCCCTATATACATACATATATATATATATATATATATATATATATATGCATCACGCAGGAATTGTGATGCATTTGTGGTGGTGCAGAGAGATTTTCCAAGGTTTTTCGATGCATGCTGGTTTTCCATTGAACCCCCTCTCTATATATATAGATCCCATCATTTCCCTCATATTTGTCCCGCAATTCATCTTCAAATCAGCATACGAATCAGCCCCACATTCTTTTTTTATGAACCATTATTGGATTGATAAGGCGAATTTGACCATGATACATCAAACCATATCTAAGTAACATAAATGAAAATTGAAAAAAGAGATAAGTAGCACTCATCAACCATCAATTTTTCAATACCAATTTAATGAATCTATTATATGTTACTTAACCGTATCTTGAATAATTAAAATACCAAATACATGAAGTGTTAATATGTATGGTGTTCTAGTTTTAAAGTAAATTACTATTATACATTTATACTATAGATTGTCAATAATTAACAATCTCGACACTTAAAAAACCTCTATAATAAATTCCTACATTCCTACTATATCTTTTGCATACAGATTACTACCTTAATTAACTTACATTTTATCTATCAATATCATCGAAGATAAATGCAACCCATTTAGTCTTTACAATCTTTTCTTTGCTTTTTTTCCAAAATTCAAAAGGCTATGGTGATGTTGATCTCTATCTAAAGTTGACCTAATGTGGTAGCATCAACTAGCATCTTATATTCTAATGAAGTTTGTGTGCTTTACCTAAATCATGATCTTTAAAGTTATTATCGTGATAAGATATATAAAATAATTTATAATTAGAAATGATTATGAATTATGTAATAAGAAACTTATGAGAAATTGGGATATTAATTGCATTGATATTTGTAATGAAACTCAACAAACCTTCACTAGAATAAACCTATGTTTGAGTTTCACTTGAATAAGATTCGAGTTCGGCTTGAATTATAAATTCGAGTTCAACCCAAAAGTTTTAATGGTTTCTAAAAATATTTTTAATCAACACTATTTACGAATTACGATAGACTAATCAAGGGAACATTTTGACTGGGCCTGAACTTTGGATATAAACATTTTCTTGATTAAATTAAGTATATTGTGCCCTATTGTTTATAATTTTCATATTTTAATAAATAAAATAGTTATAAACAGAAGTTATTTAAATTTTGTATAAACTTGTTTCCTAAAAACAACTTTACAGTGTTATGGTCATTAATCGAAGGGAACAAAATCCATTTTAATTGATAAAATATTTAAAACTTTTAATAAAATCTAATTTCTTTTACAACAAACCATAACGCTAGCTTATTGTTTTATATACCTTACCTTTCTGGATTTATTATGCAATGACCTAATTTTTTTTTCTTTTTGTCTAATATTTCACGATCTTATCCACCGCCACTAAAATGTGTAATCTATTAAATATTTTAAATAAATAGTTAACAAAAAGTAAATATAGTTATTATGATAAAAAATAATTAAATGCATATTACCCCACTTCCACGTAAAGTTGTATATTTAGCATGCTAACATAGCAAAAAGATGTGATTTTGTTTGGTCAAATGGTCACCACTCTAACTTTTTAGGGCATGTAAAACAAATATATCTTATCAACAATAAAGGGTTTTCAACACATTTTGTTTATCATTTTATGACAAATTATGAAAAGGCAACCAACTTTAAATAAAAATTAAATATATTATAAAGTAATTATTTTTGTTATGTAAATAACCTTTGTGTTATTAAAGTTTTTCAATATTAGAAATGAATCATTAGAACAATCAATATTTTTAGAAAAGGAAATTTAATTGTCACAAACTGAAGTGTTTCAAGACAAAGCTCAAATACCAACTTACATCAACATCATCATACCATCAATCTTACAAATCAACCGTCCGCCAAATCCTTACATCCCTATCCCAATGTTTTTTTTTTTTTTTTTAATATAAGAAAACTTTTACTCAAAATATTCTTAAATCCTTTTCAATAATTATGATGCATCAACAGACTTTCAAAGGAAAAAAGTAACGTTTTTTTTATTCATATGATATTTAGAAATCATATATTAATAACTTCATTGTTTTAATATAGATTTTACTAGCATTTTTATTTAACTACTTGATTAATGATAATCCAAATCATGTTTAACTTTGATGCATTCGTTCAGAATTGGGTTAAGTGTCATTTTGACCATCCAACTTTTAGATTTTTTTTGTTTAGCCATTAAACTATTTTTTGTCCCGATTTAGCCACTGAACTAAATTTTGTATATATATTCAGCCTCTAAACTTTCTTTTTACCGATTTAATCACTGAAAATGGTCCCGATTTAACCAATAAAATATCATATTTTGTACCGATTTAACCATTAGTTTTATTCATTTTTTTCAAAATAGGACGTGGCTAAATCAGGACAAAAAATAATTTAGTGGCTAATGAGACAAATTTAAAAGTTTAATTGTTAAAATGATGCTTAACCCTTCAGAATTACCTTCTGATATAAATTATTATATTCTACAAATAATTAAATGTGAGTCTTATTTTCCTCACTGTAGTGTCCTGTATGCTATAAGTGAATCATTAATGACTATTAAAACTAAATATATTTATATATTGCCTTAATTTGTTGGGAATAATATTCTTGGTCAAAAACACATTCACAATTCAAAAGGATATGATCACAATCATCATTACAAGAATGGTGTTGTTGTTTAATCATGGGATAATTTTGGTCAAAGTATCCACAATAATCCAAAGCTTATTATTAGTCATTAATCAAATATAGTCAACAAATTCTTCATTTGATTTTCCCAAAATAAAAAATTCAACACATTTATGATTACAAAAGGATAAAAGTTAGGAAAAGATTTTCTTTCCAATTGGCTAATCATTAAAATTAGTGGTAAAATCTTCATTTCCTTTTCTAATTGATGTCACACTAGCTAGCATGAGTAGCTACATTTCCTAATTAAACTCTCCATGGTCAAAAAGTGTGACATTTGTCAAACTAATTTCTTTTCATGTTTTTGTGTTAATTTTTGACATATCCTGTATTTTCAAAACCTTTAAGTCTTTTCAAATAATGATTTTTTTTAATTAAAATATTTCTTGATTCTTTTCTTAAATATGTTGAAAATGAAAAGAAATTTATTAGACTTTTAGCAAACTCTTGAAAATAACAAAACGAATTTTTTATCCCGATTGTCATGTCAAATACATACACCGTTTATATGGGATCTTAATTACATTAATAAACATTATAATATATATATATATATATATATATATATATATATATATATATATATATATATTGAGGTTCTATGAGGCACCACGATGCATTGGGAACCAGTGGGAACCAAAAATGCATAACCTATTTACTAAGGATGCAATAAGGGTAATACGAGAATACTAATTATTTTAAATTTTAATTAATCTTTTAATTAATAGATTAGTTAGAAACTAGGAAACTAAATAATATCATTAACCACTTTTCCTATTTTCATCCACATTTCCCTCCCTCACCCACCTCTCTCTCTCTCTCACACACACACACACACACACACACAGAGGATGAATGTTGATGTTTATGATTCAAATATGATGCACATTAGCGGTGCATCAAGATGATGATGAATATGTTGAAAACTGTGATTAACACGTTTTAACTCTAGATATGCATCACGATGAACACGATGATGCATAACCTGGGAAAGATGAATATGCACAGTATGAACACGATGATGCATAACCTGGGAAAAATGAATACGAAAATGCACAGTCAATGAAGATGATGAAGCATCATGTTGGATTTTTGTTCAATTGAAATTTTTTAATTTTAGAAGTGTATTCTATAAATATATTAGCATTTATTACTTGATTGTTGAATTAAATATTCAATCAATATAAACTTAATTTTGAGTTGACTTGATATATTATTTTTTCCCCAAAATACCCTTATGCACATATGATATGTGAGCCGTGCATCATGATGCATACACAAATTTTATCTTTATTACTCTTTTCCCATTGTAATCTTAGTCATTCATTTTCTAGATCTAACGTTATATATAGGTTCGTAAGTACACGATACACACAGGTGCCTCATAGAACCTAACGCTATATATATATATATGTATATATATATATATATATATATATATATATATATATATATATATATATATATATATATATATAGGGAGGTTCAATGGAAAACCACAATGCACCTGAAAACTTGTGAAAACCGCACTGCACCACTACAAATGTATCAAATTCCCCGCGTGATGCATCAAATTTCCCGCGTGATGCATCAAAATCCCGCGTGATGCATCACCTTATTTACGATCATGCCACCGCGTTTTTCATGAAATGCACCAAATCGGATGGTTTGCGTAGGTTTCCATGGTTTTCACGTGCATAATGGTTTTCCATTGAGCCCACCCCTATATATATATATATATATATATATATATATATATATATATATATATATATATATATATATATATATATATATATATATATATATATATATATATAGAGAGAGAGAGAGAGAGAGAGAGAGAGAGAGAGAGAGGATTGAGTTCACATTAGAACCCCTATATTTCGTGAGAACGTAAGAACCACTCTAAAAGTTGTGCATGCACTGTATAAAGTTGTGCATTTGATACTAAATGTTTTCGATAATTTTATGCATTTCATGTAAAAAAATTACGCATCTCATGCTATAATTTATGCATTTTATGTACGAATTGTGCATTTGATGTTTAAATTTATGCATTTAGTTTATAATTTAATGAATGTAAGTTTTGAATGTAATTTTAGTGTTAGATTATGATATTTATTAATATTTATGACTAATAATGATTTTAAGTAAAACTTTTAAATTTAAAATTTGTGCATTTGATGTACAAATTTGTGCATTTTGGAGTGGTTCTCACGTTCTCACGGTAACAAGGGTTCTTACCGGAACCCAACCACACACACACACACACACATATATATATAAATTAAATGAAAAGAATTACTATTTTTTTAAAAAAACTATATCACAAAAACAATAATTTTATCATTTCCACTAATGACCGATGATTTTACTATTTTTTAAAATTCTTTTTGATTATTAACATCGAATTCAATGTTAAAAGTTTTGAATATTTAACAGTGAATATTGGTTATACTGTTTTAAATCAAAATTAGATTTTGTAATGATCTGAACCGTATGTACATCTGAACCGTATGTACATGCATACACACACACATATACATACACACACATACACATACACACACACATATAAAACAATTCAATGACACTACTCTTTTAAATGACAAATTTTTTGATGATGCATACAATGTAAGATTTTATTTGTGTATAGACTCTCGATTCTCTATATACTATATATCTGAGCTCATCAAGTTTATACACCAAAAAATTTCATGTTTTACGCATTAAAAATAAGTTTTTAAAAAAATAACAAAAAAATTGTATTAAATTGATCAAAAATAAAAAATATGATAGCAAAATAAAACTTTAAGTTGGTTCTTTCGTTCCCCATAAAAGTTAGGTAGCATGTTCTCGTGGAAAAACTTAAAAAAAATTGTGTAGCATGTTTCTCCTGAATATTTGTGTGTGATTTTTTACAAATAGTATTGTATCATTAATTTAAATAATATTATGAAAAAAAAATTAAAATATTTTTAAGGATGTGAGTGGTAGTGTGGTACTTCGCAAATGATTTGATGCTTCCTTGAAGTTAATTGTTGGTAAAAAAAAATAATATAAGAAGCACGTTTTAGGGCCCATGCTTCTTTTTATTATCATTTTAGTGGGGTTCAAAAAATTATTCAATTATATATTCAATATCAGAGTTGTTTTTCATAACATTTGAATTTCTATAGGATCTTAATCCTGAGAATGTTTGTGTATGTGTGAAGTTTGGTTCAATTGAGCATCACATCTTTTGTTAGGGTACCGGATGTACATTTAAAACGGATCTTTTTAAAATAAAATTTGACATAAAAATGTAAAAAATAACATACACACATACACACACACACATAGAGTTAATGTGGATCAATTAAACACCACTTACTAAGTAATCAGTGTGAGCACCAATAATAATTATCACATCAACATCATGTGAAACTTTCGAATGTTACAAGTAACTTAATTTTTGAATGCAATGAACCCAGAATCTTTATTTATCTTAGATACAATAACTTTTATGAACTCAATGTAACTTGTATATATATGAAAATCTGTAAAATATAATCTACCTAATGAATCTTACGAATATTGAATTCTGCAAATACATTGAAACTACTGAAAATTTATTTTTATTGTTTTAAAATATGTATATATTAAAATTTTATTTCTACCAATTATATCTTTTGTAACTCGTCACTAGAGGAATTGGATCATCGTTTCTTAAAGTGTTCCTTGATTATCCCATTATGGAGAAAAATTAGAAGATGGTGGAAGGTTTTGGATAATTTGCTCGACTTTCTAACATCTTTCAATTCAAAAGTTTTATTTTCGGGTCATTTAAATAAAAGGAATGAGATTAACATGAATAGAATTCTTCTTTAAAAAAATCAAGGGAATACAGATTAATGTAAATTTCGTTAATTTTGCTAAGTTTGTTGAATCATTGCTATTACAACTGTCGTCAATAAGTATGTTTAAAAAATATAATGTATCTATAATACTGGAACTGTTTAAACAAATTTAATTTGTGTTAACAATCATCTTCTATATTACTCGACCTCACGTTTTGACGTATATAATGAAAAAAACATTAATAAATTAGATGTGTGTTTTCCCCTTTGAGGCTTTGATATAAATGTATTGCATATTTTAAGAAATTTGTGTACAACAACATTTTATCATATACAATAATTACATTCAAAATATTATATTAGCTTTGCTTACTATTTTATCATAAAAGTACTTAAAAGTTACTTTTAAGGATAATACGATATTTGATTTCGTTTTGCTATTGTTGGCTTTTATACAGTTTATAACGAGAATGCTACATACGAAAAAGTTTATTGTATACAAATCACTCACTTTCAAAAAAGTTGTTTGTATAAAATTAGATGAAAAAAATATAGCGTGACGGCTGTAAATTTTGGTCTGAAACTCTGAATTATGAAAATATAAACCGAAGTTTTCGTCCACGCAATCAACGGTGCAGAGACGAGTCTTTGTTTCCAGATGAAAAAAACATTAATAAATTAGATGTGTGTTTTCCCCTTTGAGGCTTTGATATAAATGTATTGCATATTTTAAGAAATTTGTGTACAACAACATTTTATCATATACAATAATTACATTCAAAATATTATATTAGCTTTGCTTACTATTTTATCATAAAAGTACTTAAAAGTTACTTTTAAGGATAATACGATATTTGATTTCGTTTTGCTATTGTTGGCTTTTATACAGTTTATAACGAGAATGCTACATACGAAAAAGTTTATTGTATACAAATCACTCACTTTCAAAAAAGTTGTTTGTATAAAATTAGATGAAAAAAATATAGCGTGACGGCTGTAAATTTTGGTCTGAAACTCTGAATTATGAAAATATAAACCGAAGTTTTCGTCCACGCAATCAACGGTGCAGAGACGAGTCTTTGTTTCCAGATGAAAAAAACATTAATAAATTAGATGTGTGTTTTCCCCTTTGAGGCTTTGATATAAATGTATTGCATATTTTAAGAAATTTGTGTACAACAACATTTTATCATATACAATAATTACATTCAAAATATTATATTAGCTTTGCTTACTATTTTATCATAAAAGTACTTAAAAGTTACTTTTAAGGATAATACGATATTTGATTTCGTTTTGCTATTGTTGGCTTTTATACAGTTTATAACGAGAATGCTACATACGAAAAAGTTTATTGTATACAAATCACTCACTTTCAAAAAAGTTGTTTGTATAAAATTAGATGAAAAAAATATAGCGTGACGGCTGTAAATTTTGGTCTGAAACTCTGAATTATGAAAATATAAACCGAAGTTTTCGTCCACGCAATCAACGGTGCAGAGACGAGTCTTTGTTTCCAGATGACACAAACTGTGTGTGCAGGCGAAAACAAACCATATCAAATCAGAATTTGCCAAGTGTCGTTTAATCATTTTAAAGCTGTCTAGCAAACTTTTCTAAACCACCCTGTGACAGTGTGACCTGTGTCTGTGTGTTTAATTTTGTACACAATAAAAAGGCCCAATACCAATTTGCCAATCTCACCGTTCCATTGCTCACTTCACTCATACACCCAAATGACGGTTTTTTTTTTCTTCTTAATTACGGTTTTACTCCCTTCCCTTGTGTCAAATTTACCATGTTATCCTTGTAAATATTGACAAATAAAAATCACGATATTAATATGGATCCAAAATAGTATAGTATAAATACTTTAAAATTAGTGAAAGTTATCACTTGTCATTTTCTTTTTTAATTTGTAATTTGTTATTTTGTCAATTTTTTCATGTCATTTACTATATTCTAATTTAGTTATGATCAAATCTAATTCACTCTATTAAAAATTTAACTTAACTAATTTAATAGTTATTTAATCAAAATTATATAAACTTTACTTTAATAAATAATAATAATAATAAAATTAATAATAATAATAATTGTTTTATTATTTTCTATACAATATGGTGTTAAATATCAATCCATGTAGTATACGGTGTTAACCTAGTTATTTAAATATAAAAATATACAATAAAACCATTGTTGTAAGATATTTAATATAGACAAAAGATTATCCCCATAAATTAGTACTAAAATAATAAACAAATATGATACATTTCAAGCTAGCAAACGAACAAAATAGACTTTAGTCATTTATCACATATTCACATGCAGGGATAGGATGACTACTTTCTATAATATAAAACGCTTGAGATAATACAAAAAAGAAAAAAAAAAAAAAAAAAAAAAAAAAAACAAGAACAAACGTATTAGTTTTCTTATGTGATAGATAACAAACTGTAGACTTTTTAAAGTGATTAATGTTCAAATTTTATTTAGTGATTGACTAAAAGCTTATGTTATTCAGACCATATGCAAAAAATATGGTATCAGGAAGCTGCCGATTGGCACTTTGAATATCAAAAGAACTCGTGTTCTCTAAACTATCAATAGCAAAGAACATTCGATGAGAGTTGAAGTATGGTTTAAAGAAAAAAATTAAGAAAACATGTGCGACATCACTTTCATAGTTATTGGATCAGTATAGAACATACTTAAGTATTGAGACATAAAAACAGTTTCAATAAACTTAATTCCTACCAAAAACTTTAGAAATATCTAGTTTCAACCACTGCAAGACAGTATCAAAATTTTATTAGAAATAGAATAGTTACTTTATTGTTTTATATCGATGATGACATTTAATTGACCTTGATGGGTATATAAACCGTATATACCAATGACTCAAAGTAATTGTAGTTGTTATAGTGTTGAAGAAATATGAGCACAAGTAGAGACCATAGAGAGATTGATAATCCATGAAGTTGGGTACTAAAATTTTAACTTAGAACAAGTAGTTACTTATAGCAATTGTAAATATCCCAATATCCCTGTTTACGAGGTTCGCTTCATTTGTCATTTTAAGATCTTATTATATTAGGTTTTCCTAGTCTATAAAAGTTTTTAATTATTATTGGCTCATTTATTTATTCAATAAAAGAAATAAATATTTAAAATTTTGATAAGTGTATTTATTCACATTAGAACATATAATGTTTGTTCTTTTGTTCTTATGTTATCATTATATTCATTTAGGACCAACACTAACAGGAAGTATTATTGTCTTAAAATATATCTTTTTAAAATTCAAAATTTATCAATAAACTGAAGGATATTTATATAATATTATCTATTACGAAATATTACTTATGATATGAGGTATACCCACCCACTAGAGCCAACATTATTGTTAGATTATAAGTAAACCCCAAACTTATAGAGTCCTAGTGGTTAGTCTAAGCATAACATTAGAGTATGTTTGTTTGGTGAGTTTTTAAGGTATGTAATGTGTTTGGGTTTCATGTATTTTGTTTGTTTGAGAAATGATTACCAAATATGTAGAAATGATTACAAAAAACTCAAACACATCCACACTCATGGGTTTTCTCATTCCTCATTATTCATTTACCTATTTCTTTCAAACCTATAGTCCTATACCTATACTCATTTCAAACTCATCAACAAACCAAACGCACCCTTATTTGATACAACTGTAACATAAAATTAAATATATAACCGGTACGTGTCGGGTTCGGGGTTTAAAGTGTCTCACATCCCCGTCTCATCCCCATTATTTTAAATTATAGATTCCTCGTCTGCATCCCGGGACAACTCGGGGATTGTCTGGTTAAATCGAGGTCGAGCTACAGGTTTCCCATCGGGAATGAGTTTTTTACCAAGCATATATATGAGACCACGCATTTTAATATAATATTGTTTACTAGTTTATAAACCCATGTATAACATGGGTATAAATTTAATAAATTAATTTCATTAATCTTGTAGGATAATTTGTTAAATATGTTTTATCAAATTTATAATATCTAATTATATAGTATAATAAACCTAAATATTAATATACGAAAAAATTATTATTTAAATTCAAAATTGAGTTTTATATTAGCTAGATAAGATTTAGTTAGATTTAGATTTGATTAGATATTCTTTAAATTATTTATTATATGGATTAATTAAAAATATAAGTTTCAAATGACGGTACAAGGTGATGCCACGTGGCAATAGCAAACGACGACACGTGGCAAAATAGTTACTCTTTTAATAGTATTTATTATAGATTTAGTATACATGTTCTCTATTATTAGAATGTTACCATTTTAAAACAATCACGACGTTTGATTATGATTATTAAGAGTGATTATTAAATTATTAAGTTTAACATAAATACTATTTTCTACATGTTTGGATTGCATTGCTTAATAAGTGGTTATTTGTGTTTAGAATTAATTCTACAACCCTTTTTCAAAAGTTAAAAACTAGCTTATCTAGTTAATAATTGATTATTTGGTATATTTACTAATTAAAACGTAAATTCAAACATTTTAAATGTTGATTATTTGATAATTGTATTAGTAAACACCAGAAGCTAAGTCCAACATTAATTTTCCAACAACACTTTTTGTTAGAACGATTATCTGATTGTAAAATGCTACAACATTTTTTCAAATGTAAAACCAAACACTTTCCCAACATGAATTCCTTATACATATTGTTAAAGTCCGTTTTTGACACCAATTATATATACATAGATGCATGTATCATTGACTATAGATGCCATAGATATAAATAATGTATGCACATATCATGACTATTGTTGAACGTTTATTCATCTTTTGAAAAATAATTTCATTATCTGACCTAAAAAACTCTTTTAGAATAATTAATTCAATATATATTCTTATCAACAATGAAAGCAGTCCACATTTCATGGAAAGATAATTTGTCTTTACCGTAAAATTTAATTAATTGTCAAAAAAGGGTCCCTTTCCCACTTAAAGTTAGCAAATATAAGACACATTTACACAAGTGGAAGATAAATTTGGCATGCTTAATCAACCTCATCAATCTCAATCAATCCTTTTATTTGAACTCCATACTCAAAGAATATAAATAAATAAATGATTTTTTTACGAGAAATTGGTGTCAACCATGTTAAATATTAACGGAGGTTTTCTTTACCAGCAAAAGGTGTCGATTTATTAAAGAATTAAAAAAAATTATCTTTTATGTTTAACATGAAAAAGAAAATAACTTTGTATTTCTTCTGACTCTTATTCTTCGATTTAAAAGTGAGATCATAATTTATTATTTTATACTTAACTATTGTAACACCCTTAATTTTAATTAACATTTATTTAGTCTAATAATATAAGTTTTAATTTAATTCAGTTTATAATAATAAAAGTTATATAAGTTTTGTGTTAAAATTGTTAATTATATAAAGTTTATACTGTCAAGTTTTTATGTTACATTGATTATTCATCTTTAGTGAGGATTACTCCCCAAATACATGTATTTGCATGTCTTCACTTTTATTTATCAAATCCTCATTCTTTCTAAAAGAAACGGTCACACTATATTTTTCTAAAAACATTTGTTCTTACTTCGTTCTAAAAGTCCACGGCTAAATCTTAAGGTTAAGCTTGGAAAGTTGCTTAAATCTCTATAGGAGAGGTGTTATGGTTGATCATCTATAGACTATACAAGACCAGTAAGAAGTAACACAAGAAGGTGCAGAGGGTTAAAAATTTATTTGAATGTTCAGAACAAATTTCAATGTTCAGAACTTGATGGTTAAAAATCGGTAGTTGATATAAAAAGTTGAAAGAGACATATAGTCATGCTATAGTACTGTTAGTCATAGATTTATTTGTTTTCATGCATATTATGAAATGAGACATGTTATCATGCTATGCTTTATTGAAACTTCATTTCATTGTAAGTTGTTTTTCAGTTTAACATGATATCATGTTTTTATATTACAGACATTTGTTATTTTATGCTTTCAAACATTATTTGTCATAATTGTCATCATATGACTCTCATTTCTTCATTAAAACATTATGTAATACTATGCTTATTCCTAATTTTTTTTTTTTGAACAATCAAAGGTAGAACTAACCGAGAGCTTCGGCAATGTCATCACCCCCGCCTAGAACACCCAAATTTTATTCCACATAAATCATAAAAACCAAGAGCTAGCAAGTAACTAGCGAGGATACATCAAGTTCAAAAAAACGAGGAAGGACAAACAACCCATAATGACCAAACTAGAAAATTACAATTCGTCCTGTACTTTAACCACGAAAAAACATTTGCCAGAAAATCTTCCTTTATCATTGAAGACGTGACTTTACCTTTATTGAATACCACCGTGTTGCCAGAAAATGCTCAAGCAGAGTTTATACTCAGGTCTCACTTACGTTGCTTTACTGGTAGCTAGCCCAATATGTGTCTGATCCCCACAATATGTGCGTGTCTGGGTTAAAATCATCCTATTCTATAAGACTATGCCTCATCTGCGAATGACATTGACCAATTGCCTAGATTGTGAATGTGCCTGACATTTAAGACTTCTAGCATATCATAAATGCATGTTTACATTTAAATCTATCTTCTCATTAAGCCACCAAGCTTACAATTGTTGCATTAACCATATTTGAGGAAAAAAAAATCTCCCATTGGATCAAGCTCTTAGATTCAGACACCACTCAAGTTTGAAATCACATACACTACTACATATGTCATTTTGTGGTAATTATCATAGATTAAAAAGCTTTGAGAGCTTGGTATATGTAATAGTGATATAATAGAATAGCAAGACTTTTACAATTTATAACCAAATTTTAAATTTGTTATTCATCCACATAATTTTTTTTTATATAATTAAATATCACTTTACTTATTTGTCTATAGTTAAGTTTTGAAATACATATTGGTCACAAAATTTAGACATGTGACGGTCGAGTCTACTACTATCTCTCTCTATACTAGCTCTATTATTGTCAAAAAAAAAAAAAAAAAAAAACCCTTGTCTCAATCACATTTCGTTCCTCCCACACAAGTCTTGTCTATTGAGGTCTATCAGCCATTTAAGAGTTATCGTCATACATTGGATCACGGTCATACTCATAATATATAAGTATTTTATTTGTATTTACAGATAAAATTTAATAGTAATAATATAATTAAATAAATCATAAATAAATAAATAATAATAGAAAATTTAAACTAAAATGTTATTATAAAATTTCATGATAAATTTTGAAAAACTTAAATTGGGTTTATTTGTTCTTTATGAAATCTTTGAAAAAATAAAAAAATAAAAAAAAATTGGATTTTAATTTGATATGCTATTGATTTAATTATATGAAGGATGTTGTTTTCGATAACCGGAAAGTTGTTAGTGACCTACTAAACATGTTTGTTTGTATGTTATTAGTTGCTATTATTGATAAAAAAATAGTTATTGCTATAAACGATAAAAAATACAAAAGTCAACTTTATTCATGATAATAATTAATAAATAAAGAATGTTGGTGTTCATAATAAAAATTGTTACTATTTTGATCATTTGCCCAATAAAAGTATTTAATAAAATAAATATTATTACCATTTTTATTAGCAATTAAACATAATCACTATATAATTAAAACCCTTTCGAAACATGTCGATTTTTCATGTCCGCATATAACACACAAGTTCAATGATTTTCTATTATTCGGACTAGTGATTTGCATCCCCTTACAAACAAATTGGTCTTTACAGTATATGATGTTTTTGGAAAAACAAAACCTTTGGAAGGAAGTGCACGATTTGAGATTCTCTCTTCGTATTCGATGCTTCTCATTCCATTGGATCTCCAAATGTGATAAAAAAAGTTTGACATTTCTTAAGAAGAATGATTATGTTAACCGGCTAGTTCGCTCGCAGGGTTTGTATGCCTTTGATGGCTTCTGCCCGATTACTTGCTCATGGGGTGCATTTTCTTAGTTGCTACTGTTGGATCATTTTGCTTCAGATGGACTCATGCTTGGATTCTCGTCTTTGCAGTCGCTTGCTTTGGTCGCATCTGTAATAATTGTTGATCACAAGCTTTTCCTTATGCTATCTTCGATTTAGCCTCTTCCTTGCGCATGTTAGTTTTTTGATTTTTTATGATCCTTTTTATGTAAGTTTATTGTCTTGGATTGATTCTTGTTGCTTGTTGTTTTTTTTTATTTTTGGTTTGGCCGCTATTCCTTTCCTTTAAACCTTGTGAAAGGTTGAGTGATTTTATGACTGTGTTTGTATATTCTGGTTTTATTATGAATATATCATGTCGTTCAGAAAAAAATAATTATAAATCACAAATCGTTTGAAAAACTAATTGAAAAAAAAAAACAATTATTCAAATACTTGATGATTGATTCAAATAAATAAAATATAGATAGAATTTATTAATGTGACAACACACTGATATAGGTTGTGATTGTTTTACTTCAATAGAGGAAAAAAAGATATAAAAATGGAGTAAAATGCAAACTTGTGAAAAAAGTGAAATAGTAAAATCAAAAAGGCAATTTCAACCTTCCTTTTTTATCCATTTATTAGTTAAAATTAATATTAAATATTAGGTACGTTTTTCCAAACCAAATGGGATGTTATTCTAGAGTGGTATCCAAAGTGCTATCTAAACTCCGACTACCAAGGGTTTTTGGCTTAGCGGTAAGAGGGTAGAGATATAAGTGAGAGGTCACGGGTTCAACTCCCGTCGGAGGCAAGTTGTAATTTAGGTGGCGAAATTAAGTCTTATAGTAAAAGTTAGGGGTGTTCAATTCGGATATCCGAAATTTCGGATAGTGAATTTTGCTATCCGAATCCGAATCCGAAATTTCGGATATCCGAACGGATATCCGAAATTTCGGATTCGGATATCGGATTATCCGAATATCCGAAAAAATATCCGAAAATTCATATTTTTTAATTTTTTTAAAATTAAATCAAATATTTAAATATCTGAAATACAAATTCATATATCCAAATAGATATTAAAAATAAATATATCACAAACTAAATGTATCTGGAATTATTTTACGCAAAACGACTAAAAAATATAAAAAAAAACTAAAATTTATAAAAATATTAGTTAATAAATCTATAATACTAAGATAAAACTCAAAAATATACATTAAAATAATAATAAACACTCAATATTATGTAAATAATCAATACTAAAGATATAAAAAAATTATAAAAAAATATTTTTTTTTGGATTTTCGGATATCGGATTATCCGAATATCCGAAAATATGGAATTATACTATCCGAATCCGAAATTTTGATCGGATATCCGAAAATCCGGATATCTGAACTTTCGGATAGTTTCGGATCGGATTTTCGGATTTTTGTTTCGGATGCTCGGATTCGGATATTTTTGAACACCCCTAGTAAAAGTAGTAGTTTAGGAGTAGAAGTATGATAGTTTGCCGTTCAAAAAAAAAAAAAAATCTAAACTCCGACTTGAGAGGTTAAGGGTTTATTTAAACAAAATAAAGAACAAAAATATGAATTATTTATTTGTTGTTAGAAAAGCAAATTGCTTCACTAAAAAAGTGTAACCTATTCTAGGGTATCGGTTTCACGGTTATTATGATAATTTTATTATCAAAGTAACGCATTGTAAACTTACTAAAATAATTGTAAATAAATACTCAACAACAACAATAATAATTAGTGTTAAGTTTTAATTTGACCATTTGACTTTCAAATTTGTCTCATTTAGCCACTAAATTATTTTTTATCCTAATTTAGCCGTTAAACTTTAGTTTAATTTTTCTATTTTGTGTTAATGAATAAAACTAATTACTAAATCGGCAAAAAATCTGATAGTCTAGTGGCTAACTCGAGACAATTTTCAGTGGTTAAATCGGTAAAAAGAAAGTTTAGTGGCTAAATATAATTACAAAAAATAGTTCAGCGGGACAAAAAATGGTTTAATGACTAAATAGAAAAATCTAAAAGTTGGATGATCAAAATGACACTTAAACCTAATAACAAGAACAACGATATCAATAATAATAATTATTATTATTGTTATTATTATTATTATTATAACAATATATGTAAGGATTATAATCAAAATAAATTAAAAGGTATAGGGACTATAACAATATTAGATATTTTAGTAATCCACATCAATTATTTTTAAAAATTATTATTTTTTAAAACCCAACTTCACACTTTTGAGGTTCTTAACACTTATTCTTAACTTATTATTATTTTTTTTTTTTCATTTTATTAAAAATAATTATATATAAAAGAGAGTCCGTCATCTTTCTAAAAATCTTCATCCTTTGAGGCTCATTTGCATGCTCCCATCTATTTGAAGTTCATAAGTGAAGAACCTCATCTTGCTTGGTTGGATAGTTGGATCATCCATGCACTCTCAAGAATCTTCCCAAAAACCTTCACATTATCACCTCCTTGCCATATATATAATTGTCACAAAACCTAATTAATAATTTATTTTCTAAACACCGATTGCATCTAAATATTAGTTTTAAAAGTACAACATTAAATTTTTTTCACATAAAGTACTTTCTATTTTCGTGTAATTTTCCCAATTAACAAGAAATGCCATTCCTATTTAAAGAAAATGAAGGATTCAGTTATTTAAATAACATCACTGCCGAGTGCCGACTATGATCACTCATTACTCCTTACACCTTTATGGCTTTATCTACCTTTTTACCGTGTCTTCCTCTTCCTACCTATCCCAATTTCCTAATCTCACTTTTGCTCCTTTAAATCCATGTTCAAATGATAAGTATGTGATATGTAGTAGGAATTAGGGAAAAAAAAAACAATTTTATTTGAACCGAACCAGAATAAAACCGTTTTTTATTTTTGGGCCGATTCACGGTTTTTATAATTTGGTTTTTGGTTTCATCGGGTTCGTTTTGATCCGATTTTCTATTTTTTTATTATAAAAGTCAGAAAATAACTGGAAACGGACCGAACTGGACTCAACCATTTTATGTCAGACTGGTTTTCGATTCTTAAATTTAGGCATTTCAGTTTTTGGGTTTCTTGGTTCAAATCGATTTTGGAACCTAGCTCATTGCTAATACGTCTATCCATACGGTATAAGAGCGGGCTGTATACAAGAGTCGTTGGCTCATTGGCTAGACACGAGGGACCTCCCTGGCGGGAACACCGCCCCCCACCCCAATAGCCCCGCCCAAACTTCCCTGCATCAGCTCCTTCCCCCGCTTGGCTTCTGTCTCTATTTTTATCTTTTCTCTGTTTTTCTCCCTAAAATTATTAGGTAAATTGGTATTGGGATAGAAAGATTAGAATAATTCGTATTTTCAAAGTTTAAAAATGAAAATGATAGAGAGAGAAAACCTGATTTGACACTTAGGTGTCTAAAATATTGATTTTAAGATGGGTTAGTATTATAGTATACCCCTCAGGCCTCAGTCTAACGTATATGAATTATTTATCCGCTTGATTAATGTTTTGGTTATTCTTTTACCAACTCTTTGTTCATCATATATTATTTTCATAAAGCTGGTTGATCTAGTGAGTTTTAAACAATTTTATTCAAAACATTCATTTGTGTTTTGCTTCTGAATATTTAAACTCATAACTCATTAGCCATTATAAATATTTTTTTTTTAAATCATATACTCTTATTTCATTTTCTAAAAAAGGAAATAACATGCTCCACTTTGATGTAATTTAATGTTTCATTAATTATATATTGTTATAGTAACTATGTATTTTTAAATTTGTTTCATACATAGGTTAGTTTAAGTTTAATGTTTCTAAATACTAATTATTGAATGCCTTAAAAAAATGGTTTATTATGAAAACAAACCAACAACGGGATCGCTCGCCCGGGACGGACTCGCTTGCTGCGGACTTATCACTCGCCCGGGACGGAGTTTTCACGTTTTTTGCGTTTTCGTCACCCCGTGTTATTTTTTCCCAGAAAAGCTCTCAAGTTAACCTTTTGTTTTTGGTTTAGTGAAATTTGGCTATTAGAACCCGGGTTTTTTAATTTTTAAGAACCCGATTTAGTAATTATAACCGGGCTCTACTAATCAAATATCACAAAACTAGGAATTTTTTTTTAACTTTAAGACTTTTCTGGAAAGAAAATACTCCGTAAAAACCGCAAAAACCGTGAAAACATGTTGATTTTTTCATAATAAACCATAAAAGAAATGATACCAAAACAAAATGTTATGTGATTTGTCATCTTATTGTTATTTTTAGTTTTATATACAAGTATTTTTAGTTTATTGGAATTCTTAGTTAGTTGTAATCATAACATATTTTTATGCCATGTTAATATTTATAGGTACCAATTATTGAATATTTTCTTAAAGATAATGATACTATAATATTTTGTTACCTGCTGTATTTTAATAATCGGTTGTTATGATATTCAACAGAAAATGATTATTTCACATTTACTGGAAAAATTAAATCTAGTTTTAATATCACAAATTAACTTTGGAGATCATTGGTTCTTATTAAAATTTGTTGGTATTCTTCATAAACCAACTAGTCGTCTTGTCTGTATGTAAATATTGTGATTTCACATGGCCGGGTCTATTTAAAAGAAGTTGGGTTGGGACTAAGATCCGGTTTAGGGATCATTTTAGAATACACTGGGCCCAATTGGGTGACCCGTTATGTTTCAAATCAAGTTCCATATATAGGACCGAACCTGATCTTGATGACGATCTTATTTCCTTTTTTTGTAACTGGATTTTGTCCCATCATATAACAATAGAGAATTAAATTCAAAAAAACTAAAACTAAAAGGTTATAAAGCTATAAAAGCAAAATTAAAAATCGAGAAACAGTTAAATGAAATAACAACTCTAAGAAAAACAAATTTGTTGCACTTCTCTAGAAAATAATAATTGGCAACTACTATTCCTTGTCTCTTTATGCCATGTAAAATATTACAAACATTCTTAAAAAGCAAATATGCCTCTACAGCACTAACCTAGAGTTTCTAAATGTCATTTCATCTATTTAAAAAATAAAAAAAATCACGTTAAATGGTAACTTACTTTTAGGTCATATCCTGACAAAAATAGAAAAAGGATTGATAATTTATTACTTTTAAGTTTTAACAAATAAAATAATATTTAATATCAAAAAATTGCTATTAACTTTCATAAATTTATTGATTAAATCACTGTTGTTTTTGAGTTTTTAAGTATATAGATAATTTTTGTCTTATTCAAAATTATATATTTGACTTGTTTAAAATGTTACTAATCAGTAAACGATACAGTGAAAAAAAATTCCAAGGACTTAGACACTCGGATATAATCCGGTAACTTAATCGATAAATTCATGAAAGTACATAAAAATTTTTCAATATTAGCCTTAAAAAAAATAATAACTAAAAACTTGTTACGTTTTCTAATATTGAACATAAATATTATGTTATTTTTAATTTTATTGTACATTCTTTTTGTAAATTTTCATTTATTAATTTTTCTGAAAGTTTTAGTTTTCTCCATATATATAGAAGACAAATTAAAAGTCATTATTGATAAAATACAGCCATGAGATTCACATGAACCACCTAAGTACTCACATGTCAATCAGCAACAATAAATTAAATTGATATTTTACCAAATTCTTAACATCCAAATCCATATTATCATTATTGTTTATTGGAAATACAAAGATTCAATAAAAAAAAAACCCCAGAAGGAAAACAAGCCAACAACAAGAATACTCCAAGGAGAAGTTGCAAGGCAAATCAAAAAGGGTAAAAACATAAACCAACCTATATATACCTGTAAAACAACCTAAAAGGCTTCACATATGTCGTTAGAATAGTGAAAACAACATCAAAGGCAATTGTTTCATCTTCAGTTATAAATTTTGTATACATGATTTTTGTATCGTAACGTTATAATCAGAGCCAGTCCTGAGGGTAGGGGTGTTCAAAACCGGATATCCGAAATTTCGGATAGTGAATTTTGCGATCCGAGTCCGAATCCGAAAAAATATCCGAAAATTCATATTTTTTAATTTTTTTAAAAAAAATTAAATCAAATATTTAAATATCTAAAATACAAATTCATACATCCAAATAGATATTAAAAATAAATATATCACAAACTAAATGTATCCGGAATTATTTTACTCAAAACGACTAAAAAAATATAAAAAAAATAAAATTTATAAAAATATTAGTTAATAAATCTATAATACTAAGATTAAAACTAAAAAATATACATTAATAATAAACACTCAATATTATATAAATAATCAATACTAAATATATAAAAAAAAGTTTAAATTTTTTTTTATTTTCGGATATCGGAATATCCGAAAATCTGGAATTTTACTATCTGAATCCGTATCCGAAATTTTGGATATCCGATTTTCGGATATCCGAAATTTCGAATAGTTTCGGATCGGATTTTCGGATTTTTGTTTCGGATGCTCGGATTTGGATTTTTTTTTGAACACCCCTACCTGAGGGGGCACATGTGCTACCGTCCAGGGCATAATACCTAGTAAAAGCATTATTTTTCAGTCCGAAAAATAATACATTAGGCAAATAGGTCTATTTTTAAATTTTTCAGCCCAATAAATGAATAACCTTTAAAAAAAAAGTATGTTGTATTATTAAAAAGACATATTTTTATAATATTGGTCAAATTTTTAAAAAACAATATGTTGCATTTTTAAAAAGACAATTTTATCTATGTCGTCCTGGGCACTAAAAATACACAGACGGCTTGGTTATAATTTTTGCTCCACATGATTTATACTTAATGAGGCCATGGGGTATACAATATACATCTCCCATCTCAATTCTTTCTAGTCATCATCTCTCCTTTATTCCTTCCCACTTCATCCCTTTAAACTAGGAAAATATCCACTTCAATTCATCCCACAGCTTTTTTTTCTTTTTTTCTTTTTAAATACATAAGTGATAGTTAATAATATTTGGTTACAAAATAGAATGTTAAGCACTAAAAATTTAAATATATGTATAAAGATATTATTAATACTTAAAAATTAAAGATATTTGTCAAAAGAACCTACGTTGTATCATTTTTGTGATTAAAACCTCAATCATTTTTCATTGCACAAAAAACCTCTGACTAAAAGTTTTCAAATGAGGTTTTTTTTCAAATATAGTGACTTGTAACTAGATAAACTGGTTACAATCTGCTGACCAACTTTTCGTCTTTGACGAACCTTCTTTCCAACGAACTCACTTGTCTATGTTTTGTTAATTCAATTCACATTTCTTATTGATTTCTTTGTTCAAATCTATGTTTTTTCTGTTGAAATTTACTTTTTCGATGAAATTCTTGTGATCACCGATGACTTGTTGACGGGGGTATGTGACTTTCAGTCGATTACAACAGGTAATATCCTAATTCTATGAAATTTTGCCGGTTGGGGTTTTTTGTGACATGAAAAATGGTTGGTGGTTTCAATCACAAAAATGGTTCAACTTAAGGGTTTTTTTTTGCACAAATATCCCTAAAAATTATAGTAAAATAGAGTGATGATTTATATATAGTATGAGGCCCGCAGAGGGTGATCATCAGGCGTATACAAGTGCATGAGAAATAGCAGTATACCGACAAGGAAATGGGTTTGTTGGGCTGAAAAATATGAAGAAACAGAAAACATAAAGATGGGTGGTCATTTGCAGAGGACAGTTAGGCCTTTGGATATATAAAATAGAAATGTGTCCTTTTTGAGACCACAATACCCCTGGACATGGGTCATCTTGTAACAGCTGCCCCATTTCATGAAGGGTACTATTTGTCCCAATTCAATTCTTGCTTCCTTGCTAGTAATTGTGATCTGGATGAACCATTTGTATTGTAGGCCACCCGGCCATCCTTTCAATTCACAACTCACTCTTAAGGCTAACTAAGGTGTCTGTGTTAAACCAACCAACACCGATGGCGACAACTCTATAGGCATTATGCTATTAACCTTAACCGTATTATGGTTTTCACCTTCTTTGGCATGTGATCGGTCTACATGGCAACTCGGGCCTACGTCAACCATCGTCGATTTACCTTCATTAATGCGACTGTTGACCTAACCCAACCGTTAAAAAAAATATAGATTTATCTTTATTTGTAGTACTTAAGTTCATACATTTATATATTTTTAATCAGTCACTTAGTCTAGTAAGTAAAATTTTTAAAAAAAAAAAAATTTAATCACTTAATGGACTCAAATGTTTTGGTCCAATTACAATAGTTTTTTTTATTAGTCATGCTCTCGCGTTGCTCGAAGCATTATACTAAAAGAGATATTTATGCAAAAAAAAATCTTCAAGCTGAACCATTTTTGTGGTTAAATCTTTCTAACTATTTTTAATTACACAAAACCCACCATACGGTAAAATCTCACAGAAATAGGATATTACCGGTTGTAACCGGTCGAAAGTCACAGGCCACTGTCGACAATAACCGGTGACCATCGGAATTTCGTCAAAAAATTAAATTCAAACAAAGAAACACATATTTGAACAAAAAAAACAACAAGAAAATGTGGATTTGAATAATAAAACACAGACAAGTAGGTTCGCTGGAGAGAAAGTTCGTCGTAAACGAATGGTTGGTAAGCAGATTGTAACCGGTTATCAAATTGCAACTCATTTTTTTGAAAAAAAAAAATCTTATTTTGATAATTTTTAGTTAGTCGGGGGGTTTTTTGTGCAATGCAAAATAATTGAGAGTTGTAATCGTAAAAATGATCCAGTTTAAGAGTTCTTTTGCATAAATTTCCCATATTAAAATGGGTAGTTTGGTTATAATTTACAGAAAATTTAAATTCACGATCATAACATTTTGAAAACAGATTTTATTGCATGGAGCCATGGACAAATAATAAACATCATATCAAGCAACTAAATGCTAATTTCAAATGATAAAATCCAACATATATCATATATGTGTGTGGGGTGGGGATTTATTTGAATATTTATTCCCCAGTCTGGTATTTGGTTACAACAAGGTGCAATTTGTCCATAACCTGCACCCTCATTATAAATTTATAAGTCAGATTACCAATTTTACTAGAAGCTCTCTTTTCCAATCTTTTTGATTTTCTTTTTTTTTTTTAATGATTTCTTCTTCTTCTTTTTTTTTATTTTGTCTCCATACTTGATAATGTAATGTCAAAAACCATAAAATTATAAAAAAGAAAAGAAATATATAAAACAAAATACCCCTATGAAATGATATGTAGACCTTTGAGTTTAACTATTTGAATCTTGTGTAAACATTACATACATAGCATGAAGTGTCTATTAAATGATGTGTATTATACCATATATAGCATAAGCACTTCATTCCTGCACTCTAGCTCCATGGCACCGAATATGTATCAGGGCTCAAGTGATAGACCTTGAAAGCAACTTTTTCAAGGGTCAGTACCGGAACGTTTTTGTCAATCGAGGAAAGTTTTTGGTGACAAGACCTGGAGATTTCAGAAGTGAGAATGCTGGCATGAGTAACGAGAAATCCAGTGACTTAAACCGGAAATTTTCGGAGTATTTATGTTACCATAAGAAATGGGAAATGTTAAGAATCTGTCTATTTATACTTATTAATAAATCAAGATTATTTATGTCACATGTCAATTCCTCATACTTTTTCATCTTCATTTTTCCTCCTAATTTCTCTAAAATAACTCATCTTTTCTAGGGGTGACAATTTATGTCAGGTTAGGGATTTCGTATTTGGATTGACGTGTTCATGTGTCCATTTCGTATCGACCCATTATTGACTCGTTTATGATCGTGTCGTGTTCGGTTCCGTGTCTTTTTTCTCGTGTCGGCCTAATTGACCCGTTTATACAAAATTTTACCAAAATGTTTTTTTTGTTTTCTCGGATCCGACAACTAATCGGTTTCGGATTTTGTAATCAATTTTTTTATTAACAACATAAATTTTAAAAACTATTTGTCCAAAAAAATGTAATATCTCAATTAAATAATACTAATTCATAATTCAATAAATAATAATTTAAAGAATAATAATATATAATAAACAACCATAATAATTATAATAATAATAACAACGATGACGACAACAATAGTAATAATGAAGGTAATAACATATATTAAGTTTTTTAAAAATGGTAAACGAGTTAAATGGGTTGAAATCGGGTTGACGGGTCAACCCACAACCACCCATTTTATTTTATTTTTTTGTCACTTTCGTGTCGACCTATTTATAACCCAATTAATATTCGTGTCGGGTAAACCGTGTCAGAAAATGTTACCCCTAATCTTTTCTACTTCATTCAACTATTAATATTATATAAGACTTACTCTTAAAGCATTAATTATGAAGAATAAAATACTAAATTAATAAAATTAATTTTTAAACTTTTCATTTTAACTAATAAATTAAAAACATTCAATAAATTTTAATTTTATTTATTTGAATTCAACCTTTTTCAAAATTCACATATTTTTCTTGCATTATAAGATCAAAATTGAATTTTCAAAATATCACACACATACACGTATGATAGACATAAATAGACATGATGTTCTACTTGATGTAACATTAATCATAATAGGCATCGATCATATAGCTTGGGGTAGCTAGCGCTTCCTCCCCTATGGCTATGACTACCCGAACAAGGACTCATGTGTTTTTTCAACCATTATTCTAAAACAATAATTATTTGATATTTAGATAAAATATAATCATTTAATAAGTTTTATAATTAGTAGTTATTAAATACCAATAAATAACTAACTATTTTGCAAGTTTCATTTTTCATTATTTGTTATGTTATAATCAAAAAATATAAACAGTTTTAATTTTTTATTTCAAAACTTTTAATAATTCAGATAAGTTTCTAACATTATAAATTATTAAAATTGTATATAAAATAGATATCAAATAATTTATGTAAATTATTTTATTAATATTATTTTTATTTAGATAACTATTAAATTTTGCTATTTCTTCTAAAAGAAGAATAACAAAAAAATATTTATTAACTCGTAGTATTTAATTATAAAATATAAATTAAATATGTGTATGCAATATAATATTTTAAAATTTATGATCTATTACCATAAATTTATTTTTGCATAAATCATATATTATAATTATTGAAAATGTATCTAATATATTATTACTGTATAAATATTTTTCAATTTTTGACTTGTTAATTTTTTCGATTTCACTTTTAGGGTTCCTGATCAAGCTCAATATAACTTAAGTTACTCGATAAAAGCTCGACTAGTTTGCAATACAACACGAGAGTAATTCAACCACAAAAAAACTAATTAACTTGCGACCAATTCTTTGAAATCTCTGTTGTAGTCAATCAAATTTTTTGTTTGCCATAGTGAATCATTTGACCTTCAAATCTAAATAATGTTGTCCCGGTGTTGAAACAGAAGTACTATAATACCTTAACAAAGGTCAGGAACATTCTTGCATATTTTAAAAAAACTATTGAATAGTTTTGCATTTAAATTTAGATTGTCCAGAGTCCATACCTTTCGATTTTTCATTGGATGAAAGACATAAATTCTAAAAAAATATATCTACCTAAAATTTTAGAAAATATGATTAATAAAGGGATATTTTTGCAAATAAAAACTTCAAGTTTGCATCATTTTTGTGATTAAAACCCTCAACAAACTTTCATCGCACAAAAAACCACCAACCGGCAAAATCTCACGAAATTGAGATATTATCAGTCGTAACCGATTGAAAGTCATAGGTCACCGTCGACAAGTAATCACTGACCACCGGAATTTTGCCGAGAAAGTAAATTTCACAAAAAAAAAAACACAAAATTGAACAAAGAAATCAACAATAAATGTGAATTTGAATCATAAAATACAGACAAACGAATTCGCTAAAAAGAAGGTTCGTCAAAGACGATTGGTTGGTAAACATATTTCAAAAACAAAATATTTAAAAATGTTATAGTATGACAAGCTTAGAAGGATACAACTAGTAAAAAGGGTGTAAATAACAACCCGGTATCATGATAAGTCAAACTTATACAAGTTTTTTATTAGTTTGATAATTTATATTTAAATATACACAAATAATTATATTTGTTAAAACCCCACTAGTAACCAACAACCATCAATCTCGGTCTCTCCCTCCACCTTATCATACCATAGGTGATCGTAGACGTGTAAAAGTCGGGTTGAAACCCTATAGATAACGGTTCGAACTGAACTAGAACCAATACCAATGATCTAGTTCTCAGTTATAATTTTTAAAAAGTTTCAGTTTTGTTTCAATCTGATTTTGCATTTTTCTTCTTCAACCTTACAGTTATGCAGTGTTGTCCTCCCTTTCCTAAATCATTATTTTAACAACAAATTTTATACTTTATGTTGTGACCACCACATTTGTGATGAATGGTATTATGATCACCCAACTTCCAGTGAGCAATAATCAATAAGAGGTAAGTAAGTAAATAAAGTGAAATAGTTATTTTTTCTTTTTTTTTTTTGAACGGTAAACTATCATACTCCTATACCTAAACTACTTCTTTACCACAAGACTTACTTTCAGCACCTAAACAAAGTGAAATAGTTGATTGGAATTATTTAGGGAAGTAAGTAGTTATTTGACATTTGGAATATTCATTAAAGGGCCAGGTGTGATAGATGGTTAAGAGGGTGGGTCTTGGTGCTAAATGACTGGACCAGAGGTGTGAAACATGTCTGAACCCCATCATATTATTTTTATGACATTTTTTCATCAAACAACCAACACATGTTTGCACAAAACATGCCCTCCTTAATTCCATGTTTTCCTGTTTCTCTTTACACACATATATATTTTTTTCACCATTTTCTCTTCTTCTTCTAGATCTTGACATCCATTTGACCCATAATCAACATAGAACTCATTATTGGGATTCTACGATTTCAAGTATTTGAATTCGTATGTTAAAATGTTGTTTCGTTTCACCATGTCTAGTGTTACTATTGTCCGATCATATAAAGGCAACCTGATCAATGGATTGATATTACAACGAACAATCACATGATAAATGGTAAGGATCTCTAAAGGTTTTTGGAATTGCAAACGCTGGTTTTTAGAAAGTGAGGTTTAAAAAAATTGATGTGCAATATTAAAAAAACTTAAATAAAATTTAGAAAATAATTTTTCAATTGTAAGGATCTTAATAAGTTCTTAATATTAAAAATGTTATAAAATGAATATTGAAAAGGAAAAATTTTTTTTTATCAAAATCTTAAGTACCCGAATAATAAAAAAAAACAAACACAAAATTTGAAACCCGAATAAAATTCAAATTCATTAAATTATACATGACATGAACATTAAATGTTCAAATTTTATTAAATGCCCAAATTCAACATGTAGTAGACAATTTTTTTGTATTTTGCATTAGCTGCGTAAATGTTCACATGAAATGCATAAATTTACTAATATTATATTATTTAGTATTTTCTAAAATTTATATTTATCTTTATTGTATTTAATAAATATCTTTATTATTTTTTAATAAATCTATAATACATGAAGATATTCTTAATTAAATAGATGGATAAGTAATGATAAGATAGCATTTAAAATTTTAGATAGATTAAATGACAAAAGATTAAAAAAAAGTGATGTGTTGCGAATAGGGGTTTTCTAAATATTATTTAATTAGAGGATATAATTCTATACAAACCAATAAAAATTTAAAATTCACATTCCCGCCACCCTTTTCTTTTCCAAGCAAGGATGAATCCACTTTCAGCTCCAAATAATTACATCATCGATGTTACACGTTCTCCATCACAGACTATTCTAAGGTTTACATTCTCCTTCGATAAAAAATGGTTAATATTGAAAAAATTCAATCAATTTTCTTTATTATCGTGATTAAGTCTCTAAACTTTTTTCTTACTTTTTAAGTCCTAAACTTTTTTTTATCTTATTCAAAATTGTATATTTGACCTGTTTTACCGGTTACCAAACAAATAATCTTAATTTTTTCACTTGATTAATGTTGAAAAAAGCCCACCATCTTTCCATAATTTAACGATTAAGTCCCTAAATCAGTTGTATTTTACCGACAAATCTGGTAACCTATCAAATATATATATTTTAGAATAAGACAAACATTATTAAGTGACTTAAACAATTGAAAAAAAAGTTTAAGAACTTAATCGAGAAAACGAGAAAAGTTGATTATAAAACACAATAAAAAAACTACATAACAAAACCCAATAAAAATTTAACGTTCGTAATAAAGACAAACAATTTATGTTATAAAATAACAACATACATTTTTACTTGTCTTATTTAAATCATCTATTTTTCTCCTGTACATAACAAGGGGTGTATTAAAAAAATCATTCGATATATGAAATTTTTTCTGTTAATGAGAGACATTTAAAAATAACAATCACTTAGATGTGGCCATCTTTAATGTCATACTAAAACACTCAATAAATAGGAAAAAAACATGTTTCTATTTTATGTCAAGCTCTATGAATAAAAATTCACAATTTTTTTTTAACGGCAAACTATCCTACTCCTACTCCTTTACCTCTAGACTTACTTACTCCACCTAAATTTCAACTTGCCTCCGACGGGGATCGAACCCGTGACCTTTCACTTACAACTCCACCCTCTTACTGCCAGGCCAAAAGCCTTTTGTTAAAAAAAAAATAAAAAAAATAAAATAAAAATTCACAATTATAAGTCAAAATATTGGTAATTGTGACTATATATATATATATATATATATAGGTGGATTCAATGGAAAACCACTATGCACATGAAAACTATGGATTCCTACGCATACCGTTCGATTGGATTCATTTCATGAAAAACGCAATGACATGATCGTAAATAAGATGATGCATCACACGGGATTTTGATGCATCACACGGGGAATTTGATGCATTTGTAGTGATGCAGTGCGGTTTTCACAAGTTTTCAGGTGCTTGGTGGTTTTCCATTGAACCCCTATATATATATGTGTGTGTGTATGTGTGTGTGTGTGTGTATTAATAGTAATCTAATCTTAGGACTACGTTGAATACAATATGTTGAATTTATGTTATTTTAACGACTTTTAGGAGACATTTTGGTTTTTATAAGAAATGAGAATGTAGATGGATTACGAGTATTAACATATGAGAATATGTGGCAATCTCAATCCCGTCGATTTATAATAGTGAAGCTCATTACCCATTGTAGGATAATAATGTCTGTCTATTTATATCATTTTCATGCGATCGACGCACAAAGAAATACCCGAAAATCTTCTTTAAGATAAAATGCATGATGACAATGTTGTTGTTATTCACTTATTTGGTTGGTTTTCAACTCATCATCTCAAGATTGACTGATTTGCTTAAGGAAATATGGAACCCCCTTCGTAAATTACAAGAATGAAACATCCAAATTGGTATTTAACTTTTATGACATCAGTATATCTTACAAAACGGGTGGGCTAGCCCATAAGAGTTAGATACAGGCCGAGAGCCAGAATTGGTAGGCCAGACGAATCATTTTTAAATATTTATTTTTCTTCTTAAGCTATAATTTTATAAATGGTAAAATAAACTTTTGACCATCCAACTTTTAAATTTGTATCATTTAACCACTAAAATATTTTTTTGTACATTTAGCCCTAAACCATTTTTATACACATTTAGCCACTAAATTATTATATTTTAAACATATTTAGCCATTAGTTTTTAATCATTTTTTCAAAATAGATTGACTAAATGTATACGAAAAATAGTTTGGTAGATAAATGAGATAAAATCTAAGATGATTAAAATACTTAACCCTTTTATAAAAACATGGTGGATAATATTCCATGAGCTTCCAAAACACTAAAAGTTCAAACTAATCCCTTGAGCATATCCATATCAACACCCAAAATCACCATTTTACCAATGTTCCTCCAACACAATTCAGCAAGTTTCAAGATGGTTTCCTATGATGACTTAACCAATTCGATCTCATTTATGTGATAGCAAAAATTTTGATACTTAGTATTCTAAACCAATGTAGCCTCATTTCAAATTTATACATCCTACTACTACATTGGAAAAATAAAAAGGGCGAACAAAATCAAACATACAGAAATCGATTAAATCACAATCAATAGTGCCCGAGATACTGGTAAAATTCCAAAGATGGAAACGGGTTATGCAAGAAAAACCCAACCCCAAACTCAATGAAACATTTTTTTTAATGGGCATCACCATTAAATGATAAATTTGGATCCAAACAAAATCTTTGTAGATTAATAACTTCCATAACTTCATCCACAAAACGTTATTGCATAAACATAACTTCCATAAAAGTGTTGGTATCGAGTCCTAACCCAGATTTTAATTGAAGCACGAGTAAATCCAAGCTGTAACTAAAAGGAAACAATAATCCAGCAGCCGATGGTGGCTGATGAGGTGACAATGGGGAATCTAGAATTTGATTATAGTATTTATGCAAAAAGGTTGATAACCAGCAACCAGCCCGCAATAGGGCAGCTTTTCTATAATTCAGGGGCATTGTGACTCACTCAACGGCCCACTAATGGGTGTCCCCAAATCTGTCTCCAAGAGGATTTAACCCAAGGTAGTTAGTTATGTATTTGTGCAAAGTCTACACCTCCCAAAACCAACTTAACTACACGCCATTGACGTTTGATTCTGGTTAATGATTCAATATTGTTGGGTCTTCAAAATCAAATTAAATACAGGATATATTCAAGATTCTAGGGATCTCAGGGAGATCTACTACAGAGGAATAATCTGAGATCGAGAAGATCAAAAGAGGTTATACACTGCATTCTAGGTTGAAATCAAAAAGATTAATTAGGTGCTGATGAGTTGTTAGTGGATTAATTGACGAAGGAATTGAAGTTTCGTTTCTTCCTTTCTGTCGAGTGTAAAAGAGAAGAAATGGCCCGTTTAGGCCCGTTTTACACTAACATGGGTTCAAACAAACCCATACTAAATCCAATGCAGCCCATTTCTTCATAATTGCCAGTTTGCCACTGCTAATCAGTGCATACCAAGTGCAAACATGAACAATCAACAACATGCAGTAGCAAGCTCAGTTTATACACAAATAACATCAAAATTCAAATTAACAATAAAACAATAAAAACTATATCCAGCCAACAGATGAGAAAAGATTAGAATCCCTTTTGCAAAAAATACAAGAATGAAAAATCCAACGTGGCATGCAACTTTTACATGCAATTACACACATCAGTTCCTATCACGTACAAACTTGAACGATCAACAACATGCAGTAACACGCTGTGCGTAAATGTAAATAATATCAATATAATTATTGTTGCTAAAGACGGAAAAAAGGGAATTTCCTCACCTTCACCCATTTATTTTCGAAAGTGTTTTTTGGCATGGATCAAAATGAACAAAACTATGGTATGGTACGTTGCTGGAGAGGCAATGCTCCAAGGGCTTCACGTTCTGCTTTCTCCCGCTCTACCTGTGAAGCACGATTTTCATTTCAGATAAATCTGCATTCTTCAAAGATCATAAATTATAAACACCAACTGATATTGTATGACGTCGTTTAATCAACATGGATGCAATATTTTAACCCATTTACTAGGAATAAATATATCCAGGCCAAGATTATAATAAACGAGATTTCCAACAACCTCACAAAATCACACCAGCTGACAAGTAATATCAAATTTCATGTATGGTTGATGTAAAACTAAAACAACTTGGGACATTATATTGTTATTAAAACTACTTGCAGATCAAGAAATATGAAAAGGCATTTCCAGAGCTAATTGCGAAACCAATAAAAATAGAGATACAATACCCAATTTCAAAACAATCAGCGTTTGGCAATCAGATCAATTTTAGATCCAGTATATTGTAGCTTATTTTGCACAAAACTGAACAATTTAGCTGTTGTCTTTAAATCGATCAGTTGATCTAGAGCTTTCAAATTTAGTTTCATAAGAATAAGGGTATAAGTTGAATTATTCACCCCCTTCTGTTCCACAAAGAAAAATATACAGTTGGGCTAATGGGCTGTGTGTAAATGGTGATGACAATCATAACAATAGTGCGAGACAAAACTCCATAAAAATACATATTCAGATTATAAGCATGTTTATTCCACAATTCGGTCCTCCAGACTCACCATTAGATGGTTGAAGTAGAAAAGGTTATTTTTATTGAGTGAATATTTCAACTTTATATGAGGTGCATTCATTTAACTTGGTCGCAATGCTCAAATTCATAGTGCTTTGTCGGTGACAGTGAAGCCCTAGAAAAAGTACTTACTATATTTATAATCTTTTATCTTATTTAGAACTCTGTCCTGCATCCATTTGGTTCACAGTTGAAAGTTTTGTAACTCCGTCAACAATCAATCTCAAACCTAAACCTCCTCGTCCCTAGGCAATTAGCCATATGTTGCGCAACACCAACACCAAAGTTCTTGTGGATTTTGTATGGCTTCTCCCCGTAGAAAATTTTATAAATTTTATTAAAGAATCAAAAAGCAAGAAGGTTGCTAAGATCAGTGCAATTCGAGGTCTTGTAAGTTGTTAAATGACACTGAATGTCAAATAGATATCATGTATAATCTACTAATGAATTTAAAATCTAAACTACACATAACATATAAATCCAATACACATCAACCTGTTGTCTCAAAAAAGTTATAGTTGTGGCTTGTGAGACTTAAAAGACAAAAATTAGGTTAGATCTTGTAAAAATGACAAGAGATATTGAAATCGCAAAAACAATAAAGAGGTTGGTTACTTTGAGCAATAAATTGAAATTTGCATGGCAATAAGTTTAAGGATGCTCAAGATCCAAGTTACGATAAAGAATAGGTCCACAAAGATTGGAAGACGGTTTGGGAGTTCATTCTAATATAAAAATACCATTTTATTTATGATTCCATAAAAAAGGAGATAAAGTTACCATACACACCAGGAAAATGTTTGAGCCCCACTGTATCATGAAACTTCTACCGATATGTAACTTCAAAAACACATGAGATAAAAAGGATTCAACATTTCAACCGATACTAATCCTTTCTTAATTCTCCCAACCTTGGAGTAACGTGACATATCATGGGAATATATATATATATATATACACACACACACACACATATATACATATAGGAGGATAATGATCAATATTTCTTAGATAATTTAAGTGATAACGGTTGATTGTTTCATTATCATACATGCTTACTATCTTTAACCAATAACTTGACTATTAGGCCCCGTTTGGCTCAAATTTGAAAGAATTGGAATTACTTATAGTGTGTTTAGAGATTTGGATTGAAAATAATGAATAAAAATTTGTTTAAATTCTATCAAAATCTACGGTCGAAAAAATTCATCATTCCAAGCTTTCTGTAGTAGAATTTAGATTTCTATCATTCACAACCCATACCCTAGGCTAACCTTAAACACCATTCCATACATCAACCAATAAACATAGCATGTAATGTAAAATAAAGTCCACTTCCTTCAAATTTTATTCCGTGAGCCAAACGGAACCTTATGGTGTGCTTGGCTCGCAAAATGAATTTGTAGTTATTGAAATTTCTTATTTGCTTATAGTGTGTTTGGAAAGGTGAGAGCCCAAGTGAAGTAAGCTGATAAAATTTTCTAGCTACCGTATATGATACAATTTAATGTAGAAACATAAAACAGGAAGATTATATAAAGAATTAAAAACATAAATACCGAAAATCGTAATAGTAAAATTTACATAATAATTAATAACCAAACAATAAAACAAAATAAGTCTTGTAATAACAAAAGGGTCTAAAAGGTTTTAGTTCCCCAACCCTGTAACTAATAAGTTGTAATCTCTAATCCTAGATTCCCAATCACCCTCTTTTAAAAGTTATCTTCCCCTATGTCCTAATTCCTAAAGCAGGCTCTTCTAAGTTGTGGTCCTTGTGGAAGTTGGAAATACATAGATAATATCGCACATGAACGAAGCAAATGTGTATCCATGAACCGTATAACTTTCAAGCTTCTTGGCAAAACAACAGATTTTGATTGTGGAAAAGAGAGGAGAAAAGTAGGTGTGATTGAGGTAGACAGAACCAAGAGAAGAGGAACAGGGTTATTTTTTATATTTAACTTGTAATTCGACCAATTATGAGTTATGAGTATCCTAATGACCTATCAAAATGACTGTTAACCTCTTGAGGGCATTTGTTAATATTCAAGTTTTTCGAACACGCCTCCCTAGTAACATCAGTCCGATTTAGTGAAACTCCCCTTGCCGTTAGCTCATGGTACAATAATACAATGTAAGAAAGATAGAGTTGTAACTTTTAAATCATTGATGGATTCCTCTTGATGATAAGTGTGGCTTTTTATTCCATAGAGTGGAAGAATCACTTATACACTAAAGCATAGACTGCATGATCTAGTAAGAGACGGAAATAAACAAGACCAACATGAAGACAAATTGCTTAACTTTCTAATTTTTCTATAAACTTGAGAAGTGAGCAAGAAGCGCCACCTGAGGCAACTGACCCAAATTAGGGACTAAGGCGAGAGACGCAAAAAGATGAGAGCACGAGCTAAGTATCATTGTTAATTTTTCAAGCAACTATATGTGACATCATTCAACTAAAAACATAAAAACAAATAATAATTTGAAAAGATATAAGCATAAATACACAAACTCACAAAGTATAATATGAAATCCTGGATACATAATAGTGTATTACAATACTTAATAGTTATAGGCTACTGCAGGCTGGCAAAATATCTCATCACTAATCAAATGATCAAAACTCAAATAAAACTACTCAGCCACATTATGGTATTGAGGTATTCTGAACTTCAATATACATTCATTGTAATAACTTTAGATGATGATCGCTATCGGAGAAGATGATTTTTGTTGAAGATGGTCGACATGAAAAAAAAAAAGGAGAGGAGAGTCATAGGTTTGACGTGAGTACGTAGCCGTAAATATTGACTTATCATTATCATGCCTTATTTTATAATTAATTATGAAGGGAAATCTTGTAAATAGCATAAGAAGTTAACAAATAAAATAACCTAATGAGTCGATTAAAAAAAGGTCGGCCCTAAACACTAAGGCCACCGCCTAGTCGCCTCTCGCATGTGCGCCTGGTCCCCTAAGTCAATCGTCTAGAAGTTGCATCTGAACTCAGACCTAACAAGGGGCCTAGGCGAAACCGTGACTCCTGTGCGCCTAGTCCCTCCCCTTTGACTACACTGGCAATAAGTCTATTACGGTAGTTAATCACGAGAACTATGGTGAAGGTCTCCAAAACAATAGAAGTTGTTCAACACATGTGAATAATAAAAGAAAGAGAGTACAGAAAAAAGATCATTAATAATTAAGACAAGCAAGTGCTCCACTAATACTTAGACATCAAGTCCAGTTTGGGCCGTGTTCTGAGTACAATAAAATTTACCTTGAAAACCAACTTTTGGTGGATTGTTGCATGCAAGTTGGCACACAGACCATGATTTTACATTCTATTCAAAAATCATTATAAAAAACAAGACTCTTTTATTGCATATAATGCCCTAATAACAATCAAAGTAGCAAAAAGATAAGATGTAACATAACAAATCTTCTTTATTTATAAGCATTTCATTGTTTTTGAGGGTCAAGTTAAGTATCCTATTCAATCCTCATAATGTAATGCATGGTACAGGCTAGCAGAAACATGAGAACATGAAACCACAGGTAGCATCAGAAATAAACAGCATTGCATTGTATTTATGTATCCAAATTCCAAGGCAAACAACAAATCAGTTAAGTCCATACCAGGGCCAGCATGTCAGACAGATAACTCCTAAATGGAGTCTGTTGAGCCTGCAAGATAAAAAAAGGTACATCAAGGTCAGCAATTTAAATCTTGTTTTGAAGAATAATCATGAACGAATGAATGAAGTGCCTGAGAACTCGAGTCCGATTCATCTGACGCAGTCAAAAGCAAATAAAAATTGATTTCAAGCGTGACCATCAACTACATATGAACAGAAATGAACCTGGAGATCTTTAGGAAGATACTCGTGTTTCATGGAAAGATCCATAGCGCGCAAAATACGCTGGTTTCTAGCATCAACAATCTCACGAGGCAGCCTTGCCAGTGCTTCCTTGATATCAAGGGATTCCATCGGATCGAACAAATCATCATATCGCAACCCTAATTGACATCATTAACCCACATAACAATATCAATACATTATAAGGACTCTAAAACCCCCCCCAACAAAATCACAACTAACAGAAATCCCTTAAATAATAATGGAAAAATACTGAGATTCTGACCGTATTTGCGAAGCCGATTAGCGATTGTCTTCTTATGCAGAGCGGCGAACCAGTTTTTCTTCGGATCCAATATCGTTTTCACAAATCGCGACGTCGCCATTGAATTGATTTCAGAGTCTCACACAGATTTCCCTTTTGCCTCCGGCGTCTGAGCTTTCTAGATTGCTTTGTATGCTCGAGAGTTTCTAGATTTGTAATTTTGTATGCGGTTCCTCAGGACCCAAACATCACTACAAAAGTGTGAAGGCCCAACTAACGCCATAATATAGGCCCAACCCATATTTTTTCAACTTTCATCTTTCATCCTATTCTTAAAGCACTGTGGTTTTAAATATCTTGAAGTCGTAATCATAAATTTTATTACATGCTATACAACTAAAGAATACTAAGGTGCCGTTTGGATTGCATGATTTTAAAATGATGGATTTTAAAATGATAGGATTTTAAAATTATTAGGGGGGTGAGTGCATTATGAAATGAGGAGAAGTGTGGAATGTGAAATCCTAAATGAAGCTAAATCCTTTCATTTTAGTTTTTATCCAAACATGATGTAACATCCTCGGACTTATTTTTGATGTATTTTGATTAATTAGGTGGAAAGTTATGTATTTAAGTTGAATTTGGGCGATTATTATGCATATTGGATATTTAGCAAAGTTTGTTGCTATTTTTGAGAAAATTGAACTCAGAATCAATTTTGTGGAAAATTAAGATTATAAAAGTTATTATAACAATTCTAAGATTAAATCAGTATTTTATGGAACCGGTTAGCTCGAGTGGTGAAATGTGCAAAAAATGACGAAAATAGTATATAAAGGGCAATAGGCTTCATTTTCTAGTTTACACACTCTCTCTCTACTCTATCTCTCTAGAAATTTTCTCTCTACATCTCTCTAAGATAAATCACAAACCGACCGTCGGATTTTCGAGAATTATACGTCATCGGAAAGATATCGAGGAGTACAACAACAATCTACAAACGGATTTCAGATTTCATACTAATTGAGGTAAGAATCGAACCTTTTTAAGTTATGGTTTTGGTTTTGAAGAATAGGAATCTCGAATCTATCATTTTATGCAAATTTAAGTTTGTTTTGCTTGAAATGTTGCTGGATTATGATACTATATGCATAGTAGAATCGAATATATGCATCATACATGATATAACACTGATTTTAGGCCTTAGAAATGAAGGATTTAAGTTGAAATGATGAACAGACTCGAATATGTCAAGAACAGAGTCGAAATGTAAGAACAGACTCGAGTTTGGTGCTAGATTCGAAGTTGTACTATTAGATTCTAAGGGGGAGGCTTCGAATCTGACATCAGATTCGAAGATGAATTCGAATCTGATGGGGGGGGGGTTCGAATCTGTCCTAAGGGTTCGAATCTGATGTGTAAAATTCGAATCTGATGCTTGATTTCGAATCTAACCCATTAAATTCGAGTTTAATGCCTAAAATTGAGAAATGTACTCTCTAAACTTGTATAATTTGAATGGAACTTATAAACAACACATAAAATGGCAAGAATTATTCAAAGGTCAAGTTGTGAACTTGAAATGGGTTTCAAACTTAGTTATGGGTTAAATTTGAATGTAGACCCGAAATGGGGGAAAACGTTGCAAAACTTACGAGACTTGATTTTTATGAATTAAACGAATAATGATATGAGGAATTTGTTGTAATTGATATAACAGGTCCCTTGTGGTGTTGTTTAACCCACAGTGGGGTACTTGGTGGAATCCGGTTGAAAGCCCGAAGAGAGATAATATTGGTTAAAAGATAATACGCACCCACTGTGAGTACAGTAGATTTCGCATGATTATATCTGATTTATGTTAAGCTTTGCCTGCTGAGACCTGTTGTTTCACTTGTTTAGTTGGATTTCTACTAACTTGCGTAGATTTAGATGCACATTCTTACTTGTTGCATGTCCGTTCGATTGTTGTGCATCTAGTGATGGACCGGTGGGTCGCATCGATTACTCTGATGTTACTGCGCTATATGACGCTGGAGCTGATCCCTCCAGGTCCGGTAGGCAGTATGTCATCCCCGATCGTTCGTTTGTCTCAGATGGTATGTGTAAATGCCGAGCCTTGGGCTCGAAGGGGCTGCGGCTCTGGTCCGTACTTGGTGTACGAAGAGAGTATACGACGTTTGTCGTCGGGGTTACTCTTGGGCTTCATAAATATTTATAATATGCGCAATCTTTGTATTCACTAAGCATTCGCTTACGTTTTAGTTGTTGTATTTTTTACAGGCAAAGGAAAATCTACGGCTGGACCTTCTAGTTAGGTCGATTTGGAAGATTTGGAAGATATCTGCTACTCAATCGGTAATTATATTGTGGGACAAATGTTGTAATATATTCTGGATGATTGTAATAAATGTATGGGTGTGTAGACCTAGACTTGGTACCTGATAGCACCATAGGGTGTTTAACACTTATTGCACCACTTTATTTATGTTTTAATGCTTCCGCACTTAATTTAGGTTATCAGATCATTATGTTATTGTATGTTGGTGATTAATCCTGGGTGTATTGTGTTTGGTGGTTGTTGTGGCAAAGGGTGTCACACGAGATGGTATCAGAGCAGTAGTTTGAGATTCAAGTGTCCGTGAGGTCTTGATCTCAAACATTAGGTGATGATATGTAGTGATGCTAAGTAATGATCTGAACTAAGATAGGTTATGATCTAGTAATTATAAGAAATTGACTATCATACGGGACAAATGAATGGTGTCTTTAATTTATGACATGTTACTAAACAAGTTATATGTTTATATTTTCAGAACATGTCTGGAGGAATGACACCTGAGGAAGCCAGAGAGATGATGCTAGCCATGATGGCTGAGCAGAATCGAATGATTCAAGAACAGTTTCGGGCTCGAGATGAGGCCGATGCTAAAAGAAGAGAGGAAAAGAGAAAGAACAAGGAGAAGGAAGGGGGTAACAATGAGGAACAAGATGACAACACTGGGTCATCTAACAAACCCCGAGGTTGTCGTTTTAAGGACTTTAAAGGAAATGGGGCTGTGGAGTTTAATGGACTAGGAGATGCTGTTGCCGCGCTGGAATGGATAACAGCAACTGAACGAACATTCCGAATCAGCGACTGTGCTGAGAAGGACATGGTTCGCTATGCTACTGCTATGTTCACTAATGACGCAATTATGTGGTGGAATGCCATGGTGAACGCTTTGACATTGGAGAAGATTTCTGTTATGACTTGGGCTGAGTTCAAGGATCTGTTCACTCAGCAGTACTGTCCGGTTGATGAGCGCCGGAGGTTGGAAGCAAAGTTCATGGCACTGGTACAGGGGACTAAGACGGTGTCCCAATATGCTGTGGAGTTCACGAGGTTAAGTCTGTTCGCACCTCATCAGGTGGACACTGAAGAGAGGAAAGTGACCAGGTTCGAGGCTGGTCTTGACATTGAAATAAGGAGGGTTATGAGCAACGTCCGCTACCCTACATTTGCTGGCTTACTTGAGGCTGCCAGAAATGTAGAGCAGATTCTGATCATGTCGGGCTACTCTGTTGGGTCTGCTGCTGCTTCCACCAATCCGACACAGCCATCACCGCCGAAGCGCCAAAGGGAGGGAGGATACTCGGGATCTTCCCGGTCTTCACAATACTCGTCACAGCAGTCTTTTCGCCGACCATCTGGTTCTTCTGATCGCGGTCGTGCTCGTGCATACTCTATCAACACCGAACCACAATACTGCAACAAATGTCACCTGGAGCATTTTGGCAAATGCCCTAACGGACGTGCTTGTTTTTGCTGTGGGGAGCTGGGACATTTTCAGAATGACTGCCCAAGGAAGGGTGATGCTTGCTATAAGTGTGGGGTGTGGGGTCACTATAGCAGGAATTGTAGAAAGAATGCTCCAACGGCTGCTGTCCCATCATCAACACGCTCGTCTGGAGGTTCGAGTGGTGGTTCAGTTAACCGCCGGGGTCAGTCACAGAGGGCACCTGCTCGTGCTTTTCAGATAACTGCAGAGGAGGCAAGGGAAAATCCGGAGGTCGTCACGGGTACGTTCATAGTTAATTCTATGCCTGCACGAGTTTTATTTGATTCGGGTGCCAATAGGTCGTTTGTTTCTACTATGTTTGCACAAAGAATTGCCATGCCACTATCTAGATTATCTGCTGTTCTTGATATAGAAACTGCTAGCAACACTCTAGTAAAAGTAGATCATGTCTACCGTAACTGCACCTTAGTAATTGAAGATGTAGTCTTCAATTTGGACTTGATACCGATAGAATTCAGTGAGTTTGATGTCATAGTCGGGATGGACTGGTTGATCGAGAATGAAGCCCACATAGTGTGTAAGAGCCGAATGATAAAGATAACTACCCCGGAGGGGCGTGAGATATGTATATATGGGGATAGGAGAAGCGGGGATCTGTGTTTGCTTACTATTGCAAAAGCTCGAAAGCTTGTTGCAAAGGGATGTGATGCGTACTTAGCATATGCGATTGATGCTAAGGCAGAGAAGAGAACTTTGGCCGATGTGCCGGTTGTTTCACAATTCCCGGATGTGTTTCCGGAAGACTTGTCTGGCGTGCCGCCTGAGAGACAAGTTGAGTTTCGAATTGATCTGATCCCCGGAGCTGCACCGGTAGCTCGTTCTCCTTATCGTCTTGCCCCAACCGAGATGAAAGAAATGATGACACAACTTCAGGAGTTGTTGGACAAGGGCTTTATTCGGCCGAGTTCATCACCGTGGGGAGCTCCGGTACTGTTTGTAAAGAAGAAAGATGGCACGATGAGGATGTGCATAGATTACCGGGAGCTGAATAAATTGACGATTAAGAACAAGTATCCTCTGCCGAGGATAGACGACTTGTTTGATCAATTACATGGCGCTTGTGTATTTTCTAAGATTGATCTGAGATCGGGGTACCATCAACTGAAAGTTCGAGAAGAGGATGTGCCTAAGACAGCATTTAGGACACGTTATGGGCATTACGAGTTCTTGGTTATGCCTTTTGGTTTAACCAATGCCCCGGCTGTCTTTATGGACTTGATGAATAGGGTTTGTAGACCGATGTTGGATAAGTCGGTGATAGTGTTTATTGATGATATACTGGTATATTCTAAGTCTGAAGCAGAACATGCTGAACATCTGAGAGAACTGTTGGAATTGTTAAGGAAAGAAAAGTTGTACGCCAAATTCTCAAAGTGCGAGTTTTGGCTACAACAGATACAGTTTTTAGGGCACGTAATTTCTGGAGCCGGGATTTCGGTAGATCCGGCTAAGGTTGAAGCAATAAAGAACTGGGAGCCGCCGTGTTCAGCTACTGAGGTTAGAAGTTTTCTGGGGTTGGCAGGATACTATCGGAGATTTATCAAAGATTTTTCCAAGGTTGCAGTTCCTTTGACTGCTTTAACGAAGAAGAATGCACCTTTTGTTTGGGAGACTGTGCAGCAAGAGGCGTTTGACGTTTTAAAGAAGACTTTGAGTGAAGCACCGATACTTGCTTTACCGGAAGGTAATGATGACTTCGTGGTGTATACCGATGCTTCAAGGTTGGGATTAGGTGCTGTATTGATGCAGCGTGGGAAGGTTATAGCGTATGCTTCAAGACAGTTGAAGCAGCATGAGAAGAATTATTCGACTCATGATCTCGAGTTAACTGCGGTAACATTCGCATTGAAGTTATGGAGGCATTATCTTTACGGGACTAAGTGCCAATTATACACGGACCATAAGAGTTTGAAATATATTTTCAGTCAGAAGGAGCTCAATATGAGGCAGAGACGATCAATGGAGTTAATAAAGGATTATGATTGTGAAATCCTTTGTCACCCCGGGAAGGCTAATGTAGTAGCCGATGCCTTGAGCCGGAAAGCGTACGCTAAAGATTTCTGTTATATGATGACGTCTACAATGCTGACCTCCACGATAATTGATGATGTCAAGGCCGCTCAGGAAGAAGCCTTGAAAGATGAAAATATTGGTGCTGAGGATATTAAAGTACAAGTTAAGAACATGGAAACAAGTGAGTCGGGATTGAAAGGAATTTATGGAAGAATTTGGGTGCCGAAATATGGTGGTATGAGAAATGTGATCGTTGAAGAAGCACATCAATCTAAGTTTTCTGTACATCTTGGGAGCACAAAGATGTACAACGACCTAAAGGCAGACTTTTGGTGGCCGGGATTGAAAAAGGACATAGGGCAGTATGTTGAACGATGTAGGACTTGCAGGTTGGTAAAAGCTGAGCATCAACAACCTTATGGCAGTCTGCAACCGCTTCCCATTCCGGAATGGAAGTGGGAGCACATTACTATGGATTTTGTTACGAAACTGCCGAAGACTAAGCGACAGCATGATGCGGTTTGGGTAATCGTGGATAGGTTAACAAAGTCGGCTCACTTCATACCGATTCGTGAAAGTTATTCGTTGGAGAAATTAGCTCAAATTTACATGAACGAGATTGTTTCTAGGCATGGAGTGCCTAAGTCCATAGTATCGGACCGGGACAGCCGATTTACTTCGAATTTTTGGTCGGCACTGCAAGAAGGGTTAGGAACAAGGATAGCAATGAGTACAGCTTACCGCCCGCAAACTGATGGTCAGAGTGAGCGGACCATCTTAACGCTTGAAGACATGATGAGATCGTGTGTGTTAGATCTCGGTGGCAATTGGGACGATCATCTGCCACTCATAGAGTTTTCGTATAACAATAGTTACCACGCTACGATCAAGAAAGCTCCGTTCGAGGATTTGTATGGAAGGAAATGTAGGACTCCTACATGTTGGAGAGAAACGGGTGAAACACCAATAACAACCAAGCGCCTCTGGCCGCCTTCCTTCAGGAACAAACGGAGAAGATACAGTTGATTAGGCAGAACATGAAGGCCGGCCCAGGAGCGTCAGAAAACTACTATGATCGGAGGCACGCAGATCAATTTTTGAGTGAAATGACTGGGTTCTATTTTGAAGTATCACCCATGAGGGTGGTACTTCGTTTTGTTAAAAGGGGCAAATTGGCTCCGAGATTTGGCGACCCTTTAAAATTAGTTGAAAAAGTTGGAAATGCGTCAGATACCGATTAGAATTGCCTGAGGGGATGTCGAGCGTAACATCCATATTTCACGTTGGGAATCTTCGAATCGTTTAAACACTGGAAACGAGGATTGGGGCTGACCATACTGAACTGCAAGTTGATGAAAGTGCTCCGATGTAGAAGAGCCGGAGTGTGGTACTCTGATAACTAAGGTGAAGAAATTAAGGAGCAAGGAGATAAAATGGTGCTTATACGCTGGAGAGATCATAAAGGAGCAAAAAAATTTCCATTAACCGTTGGGGAAAAAAAGCTAAGGTCGGAAATGTTAAGAATATCCAAGTTGTTTGAGTCGCGGTAACTTCGAGGGGGGGGACGAAGTGGCGTGTGGGCCCATGCTGTAACATCCTCGGACTTAATTATTTGATGTATTTTGATTAATTAGGTAGGAAAGTTATGTGTATTTAATTGGATTTGGGCGATTATTATGCATATTGGATATGAGCAGTTTGATTGCTATTTTGAGAAAATTGAACTTCAGAATCAATTTTTGTGGAAAATTAAAGATTATAAAAGTTATTTAACAATTCTAAGATTAATGCAGTATTTTATGGAACCGGTTAGCTCGAGGGTGAAATGTGCAAAAAATGACTCAAATAGTATAGAAGGGCAATAGGCTGCATTTTCAGTTTTAACACACTCTCTCGGCTCTAACTCTATCTCTCTAGAAATTTTCGTCTCTACATCTCTCTAAGATAAATCACAAACACGACCGTACGGATTTTTCGGAATTATACGTCATCGGAAAGATAGCGGAGTACAAACAACAATCTACAAACCGGATGTCGATTTCATGACTAATTGAGGTAAGAAATCGAACCTTTTTTAAGTTATGGTTTTGGTTTTGGAAGAATATGGAATCTCGATCTATCATTTTATGCAAATGTAAGTTTGTGTTGCTTGAAGGTTGCTGGATTATGATAACTATATGCATAGTAGGAATCGAATATATGCATGCATACAGGATATAAACATGATTTTAGGCCTAGAATGAGGGATTTAGTTGAAATGGATGAACAGACTCGATATGGTCAAGAACAGAGCGAAATGTAAGACAACTCGAGTTTGGTGCTAGATTCGAAGTTGTACTAGTTGATGCCTAAGGGGGAGGCCGAATCTGACATCAGATTCGAAATGAATTTTGCCGAATCTGATGGGGGGGGGGGGGGGTCGAATCTGTCCTAGGTTTCGAATCTGTTGTGAAAATTCGAATTCGATGCTTGATTTCGAATCTAACCCATTAATCGAGTTTAATGCCTAAATTGAGGAAATGGCTCTCTAAACCGTGTCTAAATGTGAATGGAACTTTAAACAACACATAAAATGTGATCTCCCTACTTGCATTCTCCAGAACCACTGGCCACCTGTTCGTTAAATGGGGTTTCAAACTTATAGTTATGGGTTTTAAATTGGAATGTAGACCCAGAATGGGGAAAACGTTGCAAACTTACGAGACTTGATTTTGATTAACGAATATGATATGAGGAATTTGTTAGTAATTGATAGTACATAGTGTACCTAAAAGGTGTCTTTCGATGTCGGAGGAGTGTAGCGTTGTGGGATGGAATAGCAGGCGCCCCACATGGGGTACTTGGTGGAATCCGGTTGAAAGGCCCAAGAGAGATATT
>JAANYP010005252.1:0-91607 GCA_020465985.1 Centrapalus pauciflorus
CACTTGATTTCGAGAGGTACTTTTTTGAACCTGACTCTCTCTCTCTCTCTCTCTCTCTCTCTCTCTATATATATATATATATATATATATATATATATATATATATATATATATATATATATATATATATATATTTATATTAAGTTTATATGTTTTATTTAAGAATTTATAATTAATTATAAATGTAAATATTTAAAATAAAAATGAATAAAATATTATGTTTATATATTTTTCTTCAAAATCAAGTCAAAACTTAGAAACGTAAATAAATATTTAAATGAAAATGAATAAAATGTGAAGACTACATATTTTTATTAGAAAATTATAATTATATCGAAATGTAGCAAGTAACGAAATAATTAAAACAAAACGAATAAAATAATAAGTTTGAACTGAAACGTATTAATGTTACAAAATAATAAAATAAAAATGAATAAAATACTAAATTTGAATCCAAGCATATTAACATAAAAATATTTAAATAAAAAATGTTAAATCCTTAGTTTATATATTTTTCTTAAAAATAATTAAATCAATATATATTAACGTAATGAAATAGTTAGATAGAAACATAAAAAAGATAAAAATGTATACATATTTTATCAAATGAAACATAAGATAAATAGTAAGTTACAAAAATGGTCCTTGTGGTTTATTCAAAATTATGAAAACGGTCCCTCAACTTTCAAAGTTGCAGTGGTAGTCCCTCAAACCACTTTTTACTTGCGGAAACAGACTCTCTATTTCTGAACTTTTTAAAATTGGCGATTTTGTCATTTTTCTCAATTACAAGTTTTGTCCCTCTACTATTTGATTTAATTTCAAGTTTGACCCGTTTCTTACTTTTTTTAATGTTAATTTTCAAATATTAATTTAACAAATCATGATTTAATTCTTCATTAAACATAATAATAATATTATTATTATTATTTATACCTTTTTAGATAAATTTATATTTATTTATTAAAACTTATTTTTTTTATATACTTAATATAATTAATATATGCGTCATTTATGTATTCAATTTATTTATTAAAGATATATTTATTTGATATTTCATTTGTAACCTATTTGTATATTTTTTTTTATTATATATACATTTTCATTTAACTATTTTATTACCTTATTATATTTTGATTTAATTATGTTTTTTTATGAAAAACATAAATTTAGCTTTTTGTTTGTTTTAAATTAAATATTTTGTTTGGCTAATACGTTTCAATTTTAAATCCAATACTTTATGAATATTGATTTAAATATTTTTTACGTTAATACGATTTAATTTAAATTTAGTATTTTATTTATTTTAATTTTAATATTTTCTTATGCCAATACGTTTTGATTTAAATCTAGTATTGTAATAGTTTTGATCTACAATTTTGTACATTAATATGTTTTATTCATTTTCACTTAATATTTTGTTCATTTTCACTTTAGTATTAACTTAACAATATTGTAAATCAAAACTCATGAAAGGCTAAATTGAAATCAAAATGTACTAACGTAACAAAAAATTTAAATCAAAACAAATAAAATAATAAATTTAAGTCATAACGTATTGGTGTAAAATATTTAAATTAAAAGTAGTAAATTAGAAAATTTAAGTCAAATTTTATAAACATAATGAATTAGTAAACTTAAATCAAAATGTACATAAATTCAAAATGTATTAACATAATGATACAGTTAGATGGAAAAGTATAATTGATAAAAATATACAAATAGTTTAATCTATGAAAAATAAAATAAATAAATCTTTAAAAAATAAGTTGAATACATAAGAGCAATAAATTAACTAATTAAGTATATAAATAGAAATAATTTTTAATAAATAAATATAGATTTATTTTTCAAAAATAGATAGATATAATAAATAATAATAATACATTTAATAGTGAATCAAATCATAATTTATTAATTAATATTTCTAATTTAAAACAAAAATGAAAATTTAAGAAAAGAACCAAAATTTAAATTAAACTATATAGTGGAGGGACCAAACTTGTAATTGAGAAAAAGGGCAAATCGTCACTTTTAAAAATTTTAGAAACAAAAGGACCGTTTCTGCAAGTAAATAGTGGTTTGAGGGACCGTCATTGCAACTTTAAAAGTTGAGGGACCGTTTCCATGATTTTGAACAAACCACGGGGAGCATAGATAAAATGAACACACACACACACACACACACACACACACACACACACACACACACACACACACATATATATATATATATATAATCAGGTTCATCAGCGTACCTATGAGATTCCAGCGTACCCTAATGTGAATGATCATTCACATATATTTTCTTTGAATAGACATGTATAAGACAACATTATAAAACTTTTTTTCAAAAGGAGCAACATCATAAATCTTGTGAATGGTACAAAAAGATAACGTGAATGGTCATTCACACCATTCACATGGTGTGAATAGAGATGGCAAAAAAACTCGTACCCGATGGGAAACCCGATAGCCGAACCCTAGTTGACGGGGTATCGGGGACGGGGACGGGTAATACCCGATTGTAAAACCGGGGACGGGGACGGGGATGGGATTACCCCTCGGGTACCCGTACCCGTACCCGACCCCGTACCCAAAATAGTATATATATGAAATACCCTTAATACCCCTAGTATAATCTCATACATTCTTTAGTCCTATGTCCTTTTTAGTCTTTTACACCCTAAAAAAAATCGTAACAAGTTTTTTAGTTAGTCAAAACAATTTAGTTGCTTCTTTCTTTCTATCCCTTACCATTTACCAACACCACTACACCAGTCTTCGAGAGAGAGAGACGAACGGTTGAAGAGAGAAGACTCCCCATCGCCGTCGCCGCTGGCTGTCACCGCCTCCCCATCGCCATCGCCGTCGCCGCTGCCTGGTTAAAACCGCCTCCTCCCCTGGTCGTCGCCGCCTGGTTAAAATCGCCTCCTCCCCTGGTCGTCGCCGCCTCCTCGCCGTCGCCGACTGCTCAACCCAGTCTATGTATTTGTTTGTAATCCTAATACCTAACTCCTATTTCTACTATATTTGGTTTTCAAATCTGATTTGCTAGATTTTATATGATATGAAATCTGATTTCTACTATTTTCGGGCATGAAATACCCGACTACCCGCCGGGGATCCCTGTTCCCCGTCGGGGGCGGGGATGGGGAAAAAAATGATACCCGTCGGGGATCGGGGACGGGGATGGGGATGGGTATCGGAGATCGGGGACGGGGATGGAAAAGGTGATACCCGGTACCCCCGGCCCCGTTGCCATCTCTAGGTGTGAAATGACCATTCACATGGATGATCATTCACATAAATATGATTAAGCATTCACATAATTTTTAAGGACACATAAAACGTGAATCTATGTGAAATTCATATATCATGTGTATAACTTTAAATTAAACATGGTTATGGGGAAAAAAATTTAAAAGTTTTTTAAGGTTGGTACCTTCGGGTGCACTTGATTTCGAAAGGTACTTATTTGAACCTGACTCTATATATATATATATATATTGTAACACCCTCCCCGAGCTCAGAAATGCCACGTTAATACAATACACAAGTGGCAACATCTCAATACTCCATTAAACACATGTCATAGGATAACTCGAAATCACTGATAATTTAAACTTTCACATAATTGTCATTAACACATAATTCACTAGATTACAACATCCCCAAAAGATGCTAACACAGCCAACACTAACATAATCCCTAGCAAGGCAGATACACCGTCCTCGATTATCCGCAATTCCCTGTTCAGCAAACCCGGCTACCAATCTCTTTCCTGATACCCTGAACATGGTAGACTCGAATACGTAAGCTCGGAAGCTCGTGAGTACTCGAGGGTTAGACTCTGCACGATAACACATATAACATGCACAACACAGTAATATGTCAACACATATGTACAACTCGATGCACAACACAATAATATCTCAACACATAGGTGCAACTCGATGCACAACACATATCTCTGCTCAAAAAGGGGACGTCGTTCCCCAGCTAACAGGCCGCACACAGCAGCGGTTAGCTCACAATAGGCACAGGAGCGACCTGACAATATCACTACTGTATATACAGTCTCATATCTCATGACTGGTTAGGGACAGTCAGCCTGCGCGATCACATATCGCGGACACCTGCAACTCAAATACGCATAGCACGTATGTGGTAGATAGAATCATACCTGGCTCCCGCGTCCCTGTCTCACACACATTGCACAATATACACATACACTAACAGCTACACAGCTATGACTCGCAAAAACGATCCCGGGGTTTAGAAAAGAACTCGGGTACTCACCGATTAGCCGATTCCGACTTGAAAACTAGGAACTCTCAATGCGGCTCGGCACGCGATCGGTTAGAACCTGTACACATCACGGGTCTCACATATTAACACGAGCTCGATAGCCACGCAATTTAATCAAACATAACTCAATCCAACATAATTATCGCAATTAAACTAATCCCGAAACATATCCCCGAACGGACAATCGATCCCCGAAACCCTTTTTCGGAACTCCTATTGAGACCCAATATCCTAAATAACTCAATTCAATAATATCTCGAAGGGACTCGACCAAATAACGACTCAAAACTCTCTTTTATTGACCCTATTGAAATTTTCTGCAGATCAGAAAACGCGCCGCGCTTTTGCAATTTACGCGCCGCGCTTTTGCCAGACAGCAGCTCCATAGCTTTTCGATTTTCATGGCTGCACCAGAGGGATTTCTACCCTCTTCACCCGATTTCAGCAAGGAAAGGACACACCAAATCATATATATACAACCCATATACTCACAGAACCAATTCCACATAATTTTTCACAACATAATTCAAGATTCTAGCTACCCAAAATCAAGAACCCATACCTCAAGACTTTCAAGAGCTTCAACAAGATGAAGATGATGATCAAGATTCAGCACCCAATTTCTTGAATTAGCAAGGAGGGTTCTGCTGGAGCTCTTCTCAATTTACACACACACACTTTGGCTTTGATAAGAGAAAATGAAAGGATAAGGGAAAAGAGGAAACAGAGGCTCCACACATATATACGTCTCTATCTTTAACCGCCTCCGGACCCAATAACCCGGACCCGATATCACTTTTTCACAATTTATATCATTAGAACCCAATTAAATCCACGATCTCAAGGAGATAATTAATCCGCTAATTATTAGCTCGGAGACACGTATCACTCAATTTTGACACATTAAATCCACGAAACGGAATTTAATTGGAACACGCAATAATAATAAAATAAATGAGCCAATAAATTAAATCCACCAAATTAATTACACGATAACACGTAACTCATAACCCGACACGTATCAATCCACTACTCGGGATCTCATTGGTCCAACACAAATATAATTATTTAATTATCCACTAAAATAATTCCACGCAATTATCTCAAAAATGGGATGTTACAAATCCTCCCCTCTTAAAAAGATTCCGTCCCCGGAATCTATCGCAACTCATTCGCAAATACACACCTCTCATGTTAACTCCCCGAAAATGTTGACTCATAATCTCAATATAATTTCTCAACAACTTTGTCAAATTCGCATTTGAATTCTCAATGTCACAATCATTACTAATACTCCTCTTCATTTTGACTCTTAAGCATGACAATCCTCTCACATCTCTAACTCGGTTAAACAATCCGCTAATATCTCAGTTAAATCCTCTAATTCCCATACCTGTAACTGATGTATCCTCTATTCACAGAGTCTTCTCATGGCGTCACCTCATAAGCCACTCAATCCACATATGATCTCAATCCATCGGCCTTTGCTCTCTCTCTCTCATCACATATTCGCATAGCTCTATACAGATCATCCACTAACACAACACATAACGATATTTCCATCGAATCACTAACGCAAGCTTATACACATGATTAAACTCATAAAGGGATTAAATCCACTCTCAATAGATTAATCCACTATCACAACAGAACTCTCAACTCTTTTCACCACAACAGATAAACGCATCTCATAAAACGCAATATCATAGATATGGACACACACACAAGAACTTTAATCCACTATCGATAGGATAATCCACTATCACATGATAATCCACTATCAATAGGATCATTCCACTAGCACATCACAAACACATTCACAATAACTACTCATATAACTCACATAACTCCACAAGATCAGTCCACTAACATAGCACAATTTCGAACTCGGAAGCCCTCATCACAATGTTCCTCAATTCAACACATTAACACCATAAACACACCCCAAACACGACAAGCCCACATAACCCATTCACAGTTATCCCACAACTCTGTCACTGAATCACATTATCACAGATGCAACAAAACATTCACACGCACAGAACACATACGCTTATCACTGACACAGCCCAGCAACCCGCCCCACAACTGACACATACTCAAACCAAGCTCAGAAAGACATACCCGAAATCATATCAGCAGCATTTCGAGCTTCCTCTGCAGTCGCCTGAAAGACCCGACCCCGCGCCCTAGAATCATGACGACGGCTCTGCTCTGGCCCCACTAGAACTCGCACCCTGCATAGCTGGTCCCGACTCTGGACAGTCTCGCACTCTGTGTCCCGGCCTCCCACAACGGAAGCATAACGGCTCTGGGACTGTACACGTGGCGGCAGCATGCCCCCGCTGACCGCATCGATAACACCTAAGCACACACGACCCATTATGGCGATGGTGGCATCTCGGGCACCCCCGATCTCCAACCGAACTGTCTCCTCTATCGCCCCCATCTCGAGGTCTCTGCTCTACGCTGCTCTGGTTCTGCCCCATGTATCGCGAACTCTGCCTTTGCCTTTGCCTCTGAATCTGATTATTTGGTCGCTGGCTCCACCCCGGTCCACCTGATCTCTGCTTCCTGTCTCTGTCTCTGTCTCTATCTCTGTCTCGTCTATCTCTCGAACTCTGACCCGAACGTCGCTCCCTGGAATCGTCTCTGGAATACCTCCGATCTCTCGAGGACCGCTCAGGAGTCCTTGCACGCCGATGCTGAAAAGATGGATCCTCGCTCCGCTTGGCTATCTCCCGCTCTCTGATGCAGGCCATCTCTAACGCTCTGGCGAAGGTAGGAGTCTCGTGCATCCCAACGAACTCCCTGATATCTGCTCGCAATCCATCAATGAACGTATCGACCTTTCGCTGCTCGGTGGTGATGTGGTGAGTCGCAAACTGGGAGTGCTCGTTGAACCGGTCCACGTACTGCTGCACCGTCATCTCTCCCTGCCGCAATTGCAAGAATCGACGCTCCATCTCTCGTCTCTCATCTCTTGGGATGTACTGCAGCTCGAACACAACCCTGATCTGATCCCACGTCATCGCAGATGCCGCAGAAGATGTCATCACTGACTCTATAGACTGCCACCACTGAGACGCCCCTCCCCTCAACAGATAGGTCGCATAACCGACCATATCTCTCGGCTCCACATGCGCAACTCTGAAGGCTGCCTCTACTTCTCGCTCCCATGCCATAGCCATCCCTGGCTCGCCCTCACCTCTGAACTGGGGTGGATCTCCCGTCATAAAATCCTTAAAGGACCCACCCCTCCACGTAGAAGATGAAGCACCAGTCTCAGACTCTGTCACCGTTGGCTGAACAGCCGGCCCCGGACTCGGACCCAAGCCCCGACCCTGCTCACGCTGTTGTCTGTAAAACTCTGTCAAGACCTCAAACAGCTCTGATCTGCGGATATACTCGTCGCACACTGGCTTACCCGTACCGGATCCCTCACCCTGATCTGCCATAATAATCTGTACAAACCGAAACAATTGAGAATCACCGATAAATCACCCAGCGTTATACACTAAGCTAGGTTAATTAAATCCTCTTATATTTGACACCAGAATACTCCCCAAGGATCTGAACACGGTCTAAGCTCAAGCATCCACGGATACTTTATACTAAAACCACAAGCTCTGATACCATCAATGTAACACCCTCCCGAAGCTCAGAAATGCCACGTTAATACAATACACAAGTGGCAACATCTCAATACTCCATTAAACACATGTTTTAGGATAACTCGAAATCACTGATAATTTAAACTTTCACATAATTGTCATTAACACATAATTCACTAGATTACAACATCCCCAAAAGATGCTAACACAGCCAACACTAACATAATCCCTAGCAAGGCAGATACACCGTCCTCGATTATCCGCAATTCCCTGTTCAGCAAACCCGGCTACCAATCTCTTTCCTGATACCCTGAACATGGTAGACTCGAATACGTAAGCTCGGAAGCTCGTGAGTACTCGAGGGTTAGACTCTGCACGATAACACATATAACATGCACAACACAGTAATATGTCAACACATATGTACAACTCGATGCACAACACAATAATATCTCAACACATAGGTGCAACTCGATGCACAACACATATCTCTGCTCAAAAGGGGACGCCGTTCCCCAGCTAACAGGCCGCACACAGCAGCGGTTAGCTCACAATAGGCACAGGAGCGACCTGGCAATATCACTACTGTATATACAGTCTCATATCTCATGACTGGTTAGGGACAGTCAGCCTGCGCGATCACATATCGCGGACACCTGCAACTCAAATACGCATAGCAGGTATGTGGTAGATAGAATCATACCTGGCTCCCGCGTCCCTGTCTCACACACATTGCACAATATACACATACACTAACAGCTACACAGCTATGACTCGCAAAAACGATCCCGGGGTTTAGAAAAGAACTCGGGTACTCACCGATTAGCCGATTCCGACTTGAAAACTAGGAACTCTCAATGCGGCTCGGCACGCGATCAGTTAGAACCTGTACACATCACGGGTCTCACATATTAACACGAGCTCGATAGCCACGCAATTTAATCAAACATAACTCAATCCAACATAATTATCGCAATTAAACTAATCCCGAAACATATCCCCGAACGGACAATCGATCCCCGAAACCCTTTTTCGGAACTCCTATTGAGACCCAATATCCCAAATAACTCAATTCAATAATATCTCGAAGGGACTCGACCAAATAACGACTCAAAACTCTCTTTTATTGACCCTATTGAAATTTTCTGCAGATCAGAAAACGCGCCGCGCTTTTGCAATTTACGCGCCGCGCTTTTGCCAGACAGCAGCTCCATAGCTTTTCGATTTTCATGGCTGCACCAGAGGGATTTCTACCCTCTTCACCCGATTTCAGCAAGGAAAAGACACACCAAATCATATATATACAACCCATATACTCACAGAACCAATTCCACATAATTTTTCACAACATAATTCAAGATTCTAGCTACCCAAAATCAAGAACCCATACCTCAAGACTTTCAAGAGCTTCAACAAGATGAAGATGATGATCAAGATTCAGCACCCAATTTCTTGAATTAGCAAGGAGGGTTCTGCTGGAGCTCTTCTCAATTTACACACACACACTTTGGCTTTGATAAGAGAAAATGAAAGGATAAGGGAAAAGAGGAAACAGAGGCTCCACACATATATACGTCTCTATCTTTAACCGGCTCCGAACCCAATAACCCGGACCCGATATCACTTTTTCACAATTTATATCATTAGAACCCAATTAAATCCACGATCTCAAGGAGATAATTAATCCGCTAATTATTAGCTCGGAGACACGTATCACTCAATTTTGACACATTAAATCCACGAAACGGAATTTAATTGGAACACGCAATAATAATAAAATAAATGAGCCAATAAATTAAATCCACCAAATTAATTACACGATAACACGTAACTCATAACCCGACACGTATCAATCCACTACTCGGGATCTCATTGGTCCAACACAAATATAATTATTTAATTATCCACTAAAATAATTCCACGCAATTATCTCAAAAATGGGATGTTACATATATATATATAAAAGAAACGTAAATTAAATATTATAATAGAGATAATTTTTAATAAATAAAAAATCAATATGTTATAACATAAATATATTTAAAAAATAAAAATGTATAGATAATAATATTAATAAAGGGTAAATTACAATTTTTCGTCCCTCTGGTTATGTATTAATTATGGTTATGATCATTTTCACGTCGAAATTACAATTTCAGTATATATGGTTGTCGTTTTGTTATGGTTTTAGTCCTTTGACCAATCATTTTTCTAAAAATGACCATTTTGCCCTTTTAAATTTGTTTCACTTTTGGTCCCTAGTGTTTTCTTTTACTATTATTATTATTTATTTATTTGATATATCTTTTTTTATTAAGTATTACAAGAATTTAAATTAAAATAATTTTTACGTATATGGATTTGTATATTAATAAGTTGTGTTATTATTGTGAATTCATATTACTAGCAATTCATTCAATCTAAACATAAACATATGAACAATTAACAATCAAACACAATCTATTGAATGATTAAGAGAAGAATATTACATTTGGTTCATGGCTTTCTTGCAAAGCAATTCTCTTCTCTCTAATCAGATCTGCATGAGTGTGTGTAATCTTCGATTCTACATCACCCACTCTTCTATCAGATCTCTCTCTATTTATACTTAATACTCAAGCTTTGAGTATTTACAATCCAACCCCTATAATATTGAGTAATTACAATTATATACCATATAATTGTTTCATCTCTATTATTTATTCCCAACATTCTCCCCCTTAGAGATGAACACAATTATTAAAGTAATATTCATTTCAGCTCTACAAATATTGTCCCTAACAATCTCCCCCTTAGAGATGAAATCAATTTTCTGATAAAAGATCATTTCAGGGACTTTTTCGTGAATATTCTTCTTTTCTCTGATCTCTGAATCTTCTTCTTTTCTTTATTTGTCTCTCTCTGATCTTCACAAATCTTCTTCTCTGAACTTCTCTTTTCTTGTATTTTCTTGTAAGTACACTCCCCCTTGAATCATGAATAGCTTTTTAATTCTCTCCCTTGATCAATTCATTTGATATGATGTAGCAATTGTCTTCAGTTGACTTCAATCTACTCAACTGTTGTCTCTGAACTTTAGTTTTTCTCCCCCTCATGATGATCATAAGAATTATGAAAATCATGCAAAATCTTCAGAGACATTAATTCATTGAAGTTTAAAGTAGCAGAAATACAACAACAATTACAATTTCAAAATATTTCAAATTGACTTTTTCCCTCTCAAACTGATATCCTCTCCCCCTATACAAAACCAACCTAACTCACTCTTCCTCAAAAATTTCACTCCCCCTCGAATTGATACTTTAGCTTTTCAGAATAAAAACAAAGCTTTTCAACTTTGGGGAAAATGAAACACATTCATTTTGTGAGAAAATGAGTCCAGGTCCACATAGGATTCCTGTTTACACAATAGACAAAATCTATGTGACCTACGTTCAGCGCTGGCATGATAGTAACACTGGTAGGATTTCCAAATAGTCATCGTGAAATCCTTTATCATGAAAGAATCACTCATATTTGTTCCGGCTTAGTCACTTTGGACTAGCAGTTTATAGTCACGCAGACTGATAGACTCGATGTGTCCTAAAAGTGTATATAATCAGCTCTAGACACAATGTGCATCAAATGAAATTGGAGACCGGAGCAACTGTCTTCCTTGTTTCAATATCAATAATATCCAAATGATATATCGATAGAAATGTGTTATATCTCCGTGATTATTGAAACAGAAATCTTTTGAGAGATAACTGAGTAGTTGGTGGGGTTAAGTGCATGCGTCACTGGGTCCATGACGTCTTTTTCAATATCAAGTCACCTAGGGCTTGATAGATTATGTGGATTACCCAGCAGACACAGTGTAGGATAGGATTATCGTTTCTTCAAATCCTTTCTCAACTCTCAGCTCTCAGCACTTTTCAACCTAGCTCCCTCCGGCTCACTTTTCAGAATTAAATTCAGTCAGCTTTATACGAAAAGCATGATCTGATGCACCACCATCGCCTTTTAATATCCCTCTCATTTACATTTTACCTCTGCTCGACCCTGTCAGTATCCCGTGATAACTGACACTTCTCAACTAATAAACCTAAAGAACCCTCACCCACACAAACTATAGATGGTTTGCTCCTTGGGTAGGTCTTCCGGTTCTGGTTAGACCATAGAAGCGATATTTATGCCTATCACTCAGATTGGTGCATAATCGGAGTCAGCAGAATTAATCTTAAGCGTTTCAGCTCATGGGATACCAAGAAATTCAGCTCATTTGAAATCGGAGATGATAATCAGAATAAATTTTGGGAATGATAGCAGAATGAAATGTACAATCTGATATAAGATATGAAATGAATCAGACTTGTTATGAAAGAATTAGGTCATGGAGAATATGAGAGTATTCTTTGAACGGGAGAATATTAAAGAGAATCTCAGAAGTAATGAGATTTTGAACATCAAAGAGATTAAATCAATTAATCGCAATGAGAGATTCAGAGAATCAGAAGATTATGAAAATATTTTGCTTTTCAGCTCAAAAAAAAATCTTTTTATGTGTGTATCAGATATTTTCGTGAAAAATTACACACAGTTTTGAAAAATGTCATCGTCAAAGTGCATCTGAAACTCCCCCTGGAAATAAGCAGACACAGTTAGTCAACTCATAGAAATGAAACAAAGAGCAAAAAATGATAAAAATAAAACTCCCTATTTGTCAATTCAGCATCAGAGTTGAATGCAGGGCATGAATTCCAGAAAGATTCGTCTTTCAGAATCGGGTTCTAATCTGAAGTGATTAGAAGCCATTTGTCGCATAAGCTTGGGTTTCAGTCTGAAGTAACTGAAAACCATTGACTCTGGTTCATTGAAGTCCGGGTTCTAGTCTGAATTAACTAGAAACCACTTTGATTTGAAACACGGGTCTTGATCTGATGTAATCAAGAGCCTATTGAAATGAAGAACGGGTCCTTATCTGAAATGATAAGAAACCTATAATCTGCAAAATTTAAGATGTCTTTGGTATCCAAACAGATTTGGATCCAGACTTGTTAGCGCTCTTGGGTACCCATTTCAAAACAGGTTTTGGTACCCACTTGTACTTGGGTTTAGGTACCCATTGCAAGTTATAACTATCAGCTTCTCTTTCAAACGCAGAAAACAAATTTCTTTGAGTATGAGAAAATTGAATATCTGAATTTCTAAAGAAACTTGAATTCGAATGATCAGACTTTTGCGAACTCTTCTTTTTGAAAAACTGTCTGGTTCTTGCCTGTTTCTGATAATACTTGGTATTTTTCTGTGAAAATGTTTTCTGATTAGAATGACCAGTATTTTCAGAAACTTTAAGAAAATTTGACTTTGAAGATTCACCGGTGTAAATCTTGACCGGAAGTTGTTCAATAATTTTATCTTTGCCTCTGTGTATCTTTAACAGATACTTAAGTTTAAGATCTGAAGAAGAATCAAACTTAGCAGAGTTAGTTAGATTCACTTCACTTTCTGAAGACAAACCAGAGTGATCAACATTGGATTTTAAACACACTGAAGAAGGGGTCTTAACCTTTGACTCAGTTGACGAAGTAAACACATGTAATTGTTTTGTAAGATGAAGTATCTGATCTTCCAAACTTTTGATAATGACTAAATTTGAATTTCTGTCATGATCAAATGATTGATAATCAGATTTAAAAGATTGTTCTTTGATTAAGAACATTTGTCTTTCATCTTCAAACAATTCAGATTTTGATTTAAAATCTTGTTCTTTGAGTAAGAACTCATGTCTTTCCTTCTCAATCAAATCTTTAGTTAAAGACAACTCTTGTTGAAGAGCAAAAAATTCTTCATTTTTGTTTAAAATACAATTCTGACCAGTTTGTTTTGTCTTAGAAAGTGTATCTTCAAGATCCTTAACTTTCTTGTAAAGATCAGATCTTTCAGGCAAAAGATATTTCAGTTGAGTTGCATTCTGAAAATTTTCTTGTTTCAGCTCATCAAGTTCTTTAAATAATTCAGATATTTTCAATTGATGAGCACAACTCTCAGAGTTTTGTTTTTCTTTTAAGCTCTGAATTTCTTCATTCAGTATTTGTATGTCACGTAACGCCAAATGTTTATCAGTATTTAACTGAATGAGAATGTCGTAGTTGTTCTTACGAATCTTTTCAGATTCAGTAAGTTTGAAAATCAGCTCAGACTTTGACAATTGTTCAAATTCCATTATGAATTGCTAGAAATTGAATCTTCCAAGATCTTTTATGGGAAAACTGATTGAATTTTGATTAAACTTTGAAAATTTATTTCAGTTAATGATAACTTGTGCAAAATCAGCTCTGATTAAACAATTCAATCTTAAATTTGTAAAGTATGAAACTCGAATGTAACACAGTAAATCTCGAATTCTGAAGAATGAAACTCGATTGGTTCTTTGATAAATTCGAATGAAGCACAAGTGTTGATTTATCAAGCTCGGTCAGAATGAATCTCGATTGACATTTGATGAAACTCGAATGAATTTTTAATGAAACTCGACTGAAGCTTGATGAAACTCGAATGATAAATGGTGAAACTCGAATGGTTACCAATGAATCACGGGTGATTAAGCTTGAAACATGGTTGATGAACTATGAAACTCGATTAGTTCATATACAAACTCGGGTATTAAGGTACTAAACTCGAGAGACTAAGAATAAAACTCGATGGTCACAGAAATCAAACTCGATATACATATGATCAAACTCGATCTAGAAGAAAGCAAACTCGATCAACAAATGCTCAAACTTGATGAAAACATGATACAACTCGATTAATTCTACAACAAACTCGATCAATACTTCCTTCAAACTCGATTAAAACTAGATACAAACTTGATTGGTTAAGTTCATGCAAACTCGAATGATGAAATAACCAAACTCGATTAAACCTAAAACAAACTCGGTCACCTAAGTGACACAACTCGATCAACTAATATGTCCGAGTTTGATCAATTTCAAATAATTCCAAATGTAAATCCAATCTTTTCAACAAAAATTCACAAAATGACTCCAAATTTATACCAAAGGTGCGTTTTACACACAGAAACACATTTTGTGAAGTGTTCTTTTCAATTTTCAAATTAAAATCTCGAATTTCAGCAAGAACTTGAAGAACACGACTCTATTCAAAAATTCAGAAAATTTCAAATTAAAATCTTTGTGTTTGGCATTGAGATCTAAGAACTAATTCAACAGATTCAACGATGATATACGCACACTCGATCAAAGATTCAATTCCTTTCATCCACCGATTCAAAAACTCCAATTGATTTTCTAAAATATCAATGTTTGCTATGAAACAGTGCTGTCGAAAAAAAAAAAAATTTTCAGATTCAAATTCAACCAATTTAATCCATATTAGGCTCTGATACCAATTGTGAATTCATATTACTAGCAATTCATTCAATCTAAACATAAACATATGAACAATTAACAATCAAACACAATCTATTGAATGATTAAGAGAAGAATATTACATTTGGTTCATGGCTTTCTTGCAAAGCAATTCTCTTCTCTCTAATCAGATCTGCATGAGTGTGTGTAATCTTCGATTCTACATCACCCACTCTTCTATCAGATCTCTCTCTATTTATACTTAATACTCAAGCTTTGAGTATTTACAATCCAACCCCTATAATATTGAGTAATTACAATTATATACCATATAATTGTTTCATCTCTATTATTTATTCCCAACATTCTCCCCCTTAGAGATGAACACAATTATTAAAGTAATATTCATTTCAGCTCTACAAATATTGTCCCTAACAATTATTAATATTACGATTAAGTTCAAATATTTACTCAACTATATATACATTATTATTAAAAAAAATTATTACTTTTCTTGTTTAAAACTTATAGTTATTTATATATATAATTTATTTATCTGTTTTAATATTATATATTACTCATAAAAATACTTACTTGTCTTTAATTTATTTATTTTGTTAAGTGAATATATTTTGATAGAATACATACATACATGTACACACACACACACACACACACACACACAGAGATATAACGTTTTAATGAAATATGTTTTTTTTTAAACTAAAAATTTTATATGTATATAAACTGCATGTGTTTAAAGGTAGTTAAACTTAACAAAATATAAGAATTTGACATATTAATTATATGTATAAATTAAACTAATTTATTAAATTTTGTTATAAATTCGTATGTAGTTTTTGTTATGCTTAATGGATTAATACATTGAACATTTGTAATTTATATGAATTTCAAATTTATGAAATAAATAAATTAGAATGGATTACACGTTAAATAATATATTTTGTTAAGTTAAAGTTACATTGAACATACACTGTTTATAAAAAGTGAAAAAATTAAAATGTATAAACTAATACATATATGCATAAATTTGGAGAAAAAATTGACCAAATTTATAATTTATTATAAAGTAATATAAAGTAGAGACAAAAGATAAATAAGTTAAATGATAAATAGTTAAAAACTTTACCTTTTAAAAACTAAATATATAAATTGTTTAAAAAATGTTTATATTTTATATGTAAGAACAATATTAACAATATTAATAAAAATAATTAACAATAATACAATATTTTAAATTTATTCATATACAAGTTATTTTCAATTACTATTGCTTATTCTTGTAAATACTTAAACTATAATAAAATAATAATAATACTAGTACTACTAATGTCAAATACATAATGAAAATAAAATATGTTAAATAATTTATTACTTCATTTAATTTTTAATAGTAATAATAAGAAAATATATTAAGTAAATACTAAAAAGAATAATAAGTTATTAAGAAAATGGAATATAAACGAAATATTTTGATGAGGGACTAAATCATATTTTAAAAAAATTGGATAAAGAGACCAAAAACATAACAAAATCCTAACTATAAGTACTGTAATTGTAATTTTATCATGAAAAGAGCGGTAACCATAATTTTTATATAAGCACATGGACGAAAAATGTAATTTACCCATTAATAAATTTATGAGTAAATTACAGAAATGGTCCATGTGGTTTATTTAAAATTATAAAAACGGTCCCCTAACTTTTAAAGTTGCCGTGGTGGTCTCTCAAACCACTTTTTACTTGCAGAAATGGTCCTTCGCATTCTAAACTTTTTGAAAATGATGATTTTGCCCTTTTCTCAAATATAAGTTTGGTCTCTCTACTATTTATATACTTAATTAGTTAATTTATGCCTTTTTTGTATTCAATTTAATTATTTTATATTTCATTGGTTAAAGTATTTGTATATTTTTATTATTTATAATTTTCAATCAAACTATTTCATTACGTTAATAAATTTTGATTTTATGTAAATTTCGATTTAATTTTATTAATTCATTACGTTAATAACTTTTGATTTAAATAAACTTATTTTTTATTTTTGATTTAAATTTCTTACGCTAATACGTTTTGATTTAAATTTATTGTTTTATTTGTTTTGATTTAAATATTTTTATGTCAGTTAGGGGGTGGCAATTTTAACCCAACGACCGGGACAATAAAATTGACCCGTAGTAAAAAACTAAGTTAGAACATAATTTTTTTTAAAAAATTGAAAATCTATAAAACACTATATTAAAAAATTTGAAATTTTTTTAATATTATGTAAAATTTATGACTTTTGGTCGTCAACCTGTTTGTTTGAATAAACTGAAATTGCCACCCTGAATGCCAGTACATTTTGATTTCAGTTAAGCGTTTCAATCGTTTTGATTTACCATTTTACTATGTTAATTAAGTAAAAATGAACAAAATATGTAAGTGAATATGAATAAAAAGTATTAATGTATAAAATTGTAAATCAAAACTATCAAAATACTATATTTAAATCAAAATGTATTGGCCTAACAAAATAATTAAATTGAAACAAATAAAATGCTAAATTAAATAAGAACGAATTAACGTAAGAAAATATATAAATCAATAGTCAAAAAGTACTAAATTAAATTGAAACATATTAGCCAAACAAAATATTTAATTTAAAACGAACAAAAACCTAAATTTATATATTTTTCATAAAAATCATAACTAAATTAAAATATACTAAGGTAAGAAAATAGTTGAATGAAAAAGTATAAATAATAAAAATATACAAATAGGTTAACAAATGAAATATAAAATATATAAATTGAATAAAAAAAAAGAGACGCAAATAAACTAATTAAAGTATATAAATAAAAATAATTATTAATAAATAAATATAAATTTATTTTATAAAAAGGTATAATGACATAGTTGAGGGACCAAATTGTTATGGAGAAAATGACAAAACCGTCATTTAAAAAGTTAAGAGAAAGAGGGACCATTTTTGCAAGTAAATAGTGTTTTGAGGGACCATTTATGTAATTTTTAAAGACCAGTGACCATATCCATAATTTCGACCGAACCATAGGACCATTTTTGTATTTACTCTTTCTTTTATTATAAACAATTGTATCAAAGTAGAATCCATTTTCTTTTTTAGTTTTTCCGAACGAAAAAGATACAAACATTTTACAATGTAGTTTTCCAAGCAAAAAATTTTTGAAACTTAAACTTTTATTAGTTTTTTCAAATGAAAAAAAGTTGCAAACCAATCTTGTTTTAAGTTATTTCATTTTCTAAACGTAAAAAATATGAAAACCAGTTCGTTTTTTTATTTTTTTTGCACCAAAAAATTCAACCATTTCTGATTTTTTTTTTTTTGTTTTGGGAAACATAAAGAAATACACATCATTCTGTTATTAGTTTTTGCGAACGAAAAAACTACGAATATTCTGATTTTCAGTTTTTCCAAACAAAAAAAATCATTTTATTTTTCTAGGTTTTCGGACGAAACCATTCCCTTTTATTTTTCTAATTTTAAACGTTTGTGTGTAAAAATAAATTTATATAAGAATAATACAATTTTGAAGTATAAAATGGAAAAAAAAAAAGTCAAAATACATAAATGGTCCCTATGGTTTATATGAAATTACGGTTTTGGTTCCTGAAAGAATTTTATTATACCACAAGTCCCTAAAATCGAAACGTTGTAACATTTTGGTTCCTGTAACTAATGGCGGTTACCTTTAACTGTCAGTCTCAGTGGCATTTTTTGTGCTTGTCTTTCAGGAACCGTCTATGTAATTTTTAAACTTTCTTATTCTTTTTTTCATTTTTCTTTTGTTTCTTTATATCATAGTTTATTTTCATATATATATTTTGTATTTCTTTTTTTAATCATTTGATTATCCAATTGTAACTTTTTATTTTTTATTTTTTTTTATCTTAACTATTAATTTTTATTTGTATGTTTATTGTTATTATTAATGCTAACTTTTTTATATATTACCATAATTGTATTTTTCTTATATAAAATTATTTATTAATTAAATGTATTTTTAGTTTATAAGAAATATTCGTTAGATTATAGATAATATTGTCACTTCTATTTATTTTAAATAAAAAATCGTTATTGTTGGACGATATTAAATCTGATTATTTTAATGTTTTTATATTTATACATAAAACATGTTTTGTTCATATAAAACTTAAAAAAAAACAATATACTTTAGACATCATCAATTGAGTCAAACCAAATTCGTAAAAAAACATGAAACCCAATAAATCTTAAATACACAAATGCACTGTCATTGTTTTCATCATTAAACATGAACACGAAAAACTACATATTCATGATGAAGACCCGCAACAACATTTAGGCAACTTAGACCTAGTAACAAATACATATAATATAGATTCTAGAATAACAGTGATGTCAAATTTGAGCCAATAATGATCTAAACAAACCAAAAGGCAGGTGTGCACCCATTTGCCAATCTTACAAAGCTATTACTATAAGCAAACAATTTCAATCAAATTAAATAGGATTCAAACCAAAAAACATGTACAAAATAAATATTTTTTAAGAATAAAAATAATTTTTAACCCACAAATACAAGTGATCCGAATACATATTTGCATTGTCATAGTACAAAATTTAATAACTTATAATTCGTCACCCGAGCCACATACATGTCAACAACAATAAACGTAAATCGCTAAATCATACATTTACAAGTACAAAAACTTTTTAAGGCAATACATGTCTTTCATTAAGAGATAAACAAACAAGGTCTAAGAAGTGGTATACATAACTTAAACCCAAAATTTTGAAACGTCCTCGATGCCACACCAAGTCTGATCTCCAGCCAGCAAGTTAAAGTCACCACATGCGAAGACGATATTCTGTTGCTTAGAAACTAGAAACGAATTTAAATCCGGATGGAGTACAATGAATTCACAAAATTAGATAAATAAACTCACAGACCTATTTAGAACATATCACTGAGAAATACATAGACAAAACTTAAATCTAGAAATAAATAAATGAATTCAATCAAAAAAAAAAATTAAAACCAGACGTTGAGCAAATTGAAAATGACAAATTCAATTTCACAAGGAAAGACTATAACAAACTTGCATCAAAAGTAAGAAAAATGTTAAGAGTAAACAACATATCATAACACGAGAAGCAACGAAGTGTGACATAGAGATGCTTAAACAACAAATTAGAATAGCTTAAACAACAAATCAGAAGCGGAAGGTGAAGGTGAAGGTGAAGGTGAAAGCAGATACAGAAATGTGACTTACAAAACTGCAAACCTCATGAGATGTAGATTGAAGTCGAGAAATGGCGCCAATTGCACGAATGGGGTGTGGCCGACTGCATCGTGTGGCTGATTGCGACACCAATTGCGTTGATGACCGAGAGACGATGAACGGTGGCGTGCACCCACAGGTGAGGACCATGGGAAAGTCTTCTAGAATTTGTCAATGTAAGAGTATGGACATGATAAGGATTTAAGTACCAAGGAGTAACCAAACATAATAAAAAAGGGATACCTAGATTTTTTTTCCCTACAAAACAATGCTTTGGTCACGGTTTCTCTAAGAAATTCATTAAACAATTATATATATATATATATATATATATATATATATATATATATATATATATATATAATCTTTTAATGAAAGGGAAAAATCAAAATTACCTAAGAAACTAAAATCTATTGATGGAGTGAGAGGCTACCCATTTGACACCCTCGGGTCATTCACATTCTAGCATGACCCGGTTTTCCCATTTGTTTGCATCCAGTCCCGGCCCAGATTCCTGGGCAGTCTGGGCTTAGGCCCAGGGCAGCATAAGTTATAAAATTTTTGGGGGCATATTTTTTTGGGCTAAAAAACCCATTAGTAGGCTCAATTTATCCCATACCCACTAAAATTTTTGGGCCATCAGTATCCAAATGCCCCAATTACTGCCTACCCTACTCGATCTTTATGGAAGAGACGCAGACGACAGCGGAGCTGCAGAAGACGAGGCGTACGTCGAGGCGATTTTCCAGGAGCAGACGAGCGGACTTCTTGGAAATCGACGAGCAACTGTCAACTGAGCAGCGTAGATGGAGCGTCCAGCGTCCTCCTCAAGCCCTCGGCAAACGAGCGCCAGCGGGCTTCAATCCATCGATCTGTCAAAGTGTCAATCTTCCATTACAATATGATTTAGTGAATTTGATTACAATCTCATCTAGTAATCTTACAACGATCTGTCAAAAAGGAATAGGCATTCTGATACAATTCGTCAAATAATTGAGCATTAGTGCATTACAATATGATATTGAGCAATGAATCTTTTTCCTATTCGTAGTGATGGGCAATTCTATCAGGTCCTACTTTATGAACTTGATGTAATTCGTAAGGTTGTTTAATGATGCTTTAAACAGAAGATTCGTTGCTTCAATCCATCTGTTATTTCTGATGCTAATTATACTTTTTGGCGTCTATAGGCTTATGCTTCCAAAGAACCAAATTACCAGCCTCCAGTAACATTCATTGTTTCAGAAACGACATCACACACGACTCCCCAAACAATCACAATGATCGAAAAAGCACATACAAAAGTGGCAACATCATACATTTTTATGAGGTATTTTCTCTATATTCTATAGTGATTGAATTTTAAGACCCTTGTTATGCCTTCACTTTCATCTGCAAACAAACGATTGCTTTTGTGAGGATGATACAGAAACAGTAAACTTCTTATGGACAAATGATTTTGCTACAAGTTGTTCAAATCAACTCATTCTTGCAATATACAGTGTTCTTTAATTGTATATTAATCAATTGGTAGTTTGGTACCAGACTCTTTTATGAGTTTATCAACTAATCTTAACTTCAACCTTTGTTAATTCTAAGTTCTCTCTCACTTAACTTGATATTAGTTGTTGAGTTTTTATTGAGTTCAATCTATATAATTTTAAGTTGCGCTGAAGTTGAACTTTGTTTTATAGATCTTCGTACATGGTTCCTTTGAAACTTTTGAACTATATAAAAATCCTGAAAAGGTTGTTTTTGTTGCTTATCTTGAATAGGAATTGTACTGATAAGGTTAAGTAGTTAACCTTGTATTTTTATATCTTTTATAATAATCAGCGTAAGGATGAGACGTCTAACTTGACTAGGTTTCCAAACTCCTTAAATGACTAGTATATTGTATGGTTAATTACTAAAATAGTCAAAAATCACATTCCATTATAAAGTTTTAGCCAAATAATATCAATTGAACCAATATAGTCACACTTTACGTTACCACATTTATGTGATTTGTATGTTTTATTAATATTTTAATGCATTACGTTACAAAAGGTATTGGGTAACGTAAAGTAATGGTACTTTACGTTACCAAAATATGTTTACCATGAAATGATAAGCCACCACGTTTTATTGGAGAGAATCAATATTTAAATTTGGTAACGTAAAGTACCATTATTTTACGTTACCTTTTGTAACGTAATGCATTAAAATATTAATAAAAAGTACAGATCACGTAAATGTGGTAACGTAAATTATACCTATTTTGGTTTGATTGATATTATTTGACTTTAGATAACGGAGTGTAATTTTGGCTATTTTAGTAATTATCCCTTTAAAAAATTTAGAGAGCCATTTTAGTAATTATCCCTTTAAAAAAATTTAGATAACGAGGTGTAATTTTTGGTTTGATTGATATTATTTGACCGGCTCTGTTTGCATCATACTGCCAAAGTATTAATTTGAATAAATTAAATATTTCTAATGTTTAGTAACCAAAAATACATTATTAGAATAACAACAAATCTATACCACTGTATAATGCATATAATTAAAAGAGAACTAACATTGCATAAGGTACAATTCATTAAAACTCATTATTGAATTTGTAACAAAAAATGTCTACAAACCTTTAATTGAATTGTGCAGGAATAAAAGAGATGAAATTTGTAGATTTGCACTAAAGACGTTATTTCACTTTATGCACACCAAACTGATGCTTATGTCTGTGCAAAATTTACATATCGATGTTGATCGAGGGATGAGAAAAATAAACATTAATGCGCCAAATCACTTTATCAAACATTTGGATGAATTGAAAGAATATATAGTGATCATGATCAAACATCCAGCTATTGTTTACAAAGATAAAGATCAAATAAAGAGAGTCATTAGAAGTATTGAGCTGAATAAGTTTTGTGACGGTACATTGCAAAAAATTTTGACTGGGTTAAAAGGAAAGCTTGTTGCTGACAAGAGGAAAACTAAGAAGGAAGCTCTAAGTGTAAATGACAGGAAAATGATACTGGATATCATTTTGAAGATTGAGTGGAGACTATCAAACAGAATATGTATTCCTCGATTTGAGATGAAGCTTAGGCTAACAAAGGGAAGACTAATTATCTTTCATCAAAGGGAGAGATTGTTGAAAACTATTTTAGTTGATGAAAAATAATAAGTCTAGAGGCATTTTTTGTAAATAATTGATAGTTTCTTTGTTTATAAATAGATTGTGGCAGGAACTGTAGCTGTACGGTTTTTGTACACATTTGCACTATTTTGTACGGATTATTCAGACCTAAGGCTCGTTGCACATTTTGTCACAATTTAATCTTGTTCTTATTGTATTTGATTGAATTGGAATATCAGTAGCCGAGAGCCCGAGAGCACTCAATTCCGATTATAGATTTCACAATGCCTTAGTTGGGTTCATAAGTTGATTACGTCGTTTGCGTCTATTGGGTTCATGGCCCTGATTGAATAGAATTAAGTTACCGTATAGAAAATAGAAAAAATAAAAATGTTGTTCTAGGATTTAAAACAAGTTTCAAAATAAGGCCTCCAAGTGTTCGCAATAACTTTGACAATGTTTCAAACTAACGAGCCATTGCAGCCTCCTTGAATCCAATAGAAAAAATAGATCAAACCAAGTCTAAAATCTAATCAGACCAATAAAAAGGCACTTTTGCAGCGGCCCACTAATCAGTACCAAAACCCAATCCCAATACCTAATAATCAGGTCAAAAATTCCACAGCAATTTTTAAAACTTAAAAGTAACCAAAACCAACAACTTTGGTTCCAGGACATAGAAAACACTTAATGGGCAGGCATTCTCTTTTTGGTTTTTTTCTTGTTTTTCCTTTTTAGCTTTCTATTTGATGTTTGACCAACTATCAAGCTAACTTGACCTATCATCATTACAAACAATACATTAATGATGAAATGAATCTATGCCGGTGAAACAACCGATTTCAAAATTTGGTTTGGATTAATTCCGTTTCGGTAAGGTTTTGTTTTCGGTTTTCAGAATTTGGTTTGCACACCTTCCCCTTATGGAGCACCTTCAATGGAATATGTGTTCCCTTTGCTCATCATTAGGATCCACCTAGACATTGTGCAAGAGAAAATGCACAACTGGACCATGATAAAGTGCACAACAAGAGCAAGATACTTTACATACTATAAAACTATAACATGTTTTTGTGTTTTATATTGATATAACAGCAAATGGTAGAGGATGAATCATCTTCGAATGGATACTTGGAAATCTTTGAAGATGAATCCAAGTTGTTACTAGACCACGTGCAGAGGTTTAAGAGAAGTAGAAGCAATACGAACAAAACCACTCGAGTAATTGATGTGTTATATAACGGCATTCCAGCGGTTTTAGGAGTACTTTGGAAATCAAAAATCTATTTTGGAGTTGGAGTTGAGCAATGGTATTATGTTTCTAACATACCTTAGCATTTTCTATATATGTGTGTAGCTTAACATTTTCTTCTTTCTCTGCAGTGGATTCTGAAGATACCCGTAAGCATAGTAGTATGTCAAATACTAGTTTTGAAGATGAGGATAGTGTGGCCCATGGGAGTGAAGTTCGTGGGAAAAGAGAAAATCAATTTGAATCCAAGTAAGAAAAGGGGAAAGAAGACGCAGCATGTTATGGTTAGCCAGATTGAAACTAGAAGGTAAAATTCTTCTAATTATGAAAAATGTAATGCTCAGAATTACACGCAGCAAATACAAAATCACAGATAGAATAAAATGTCAGAATCGATTCACTTAACAAAGATTGCACAATTTTAAATTAGAGTAAATTAATATTATTGAGTTGAACAAAGTCCAATTAGGAAGTTTGCGGAATAACACCTAATTGGTTTAACAAAAACGTTCACAAACAATCAAACACGGATTCTTTTGTATTAAAGAAAAACTTAGACAATTGCTCTTAATCCGTATTTCGATAACAAAAAACCCAAAACTAACAATAAGCATAAGGATGAAGAGACATGAAATTGTTTTAAACAAACCCTAGTCTAGTTTAAGCCAAGTGTAAACAAATGTAGAACCCTACATTCACGTAAACAATTAGTTGACAAATAATGTATGTAACCTTATATGATGACTATATAAGCTACTAAAAATAGAAATCTAAATGAATCAACACAAAAGGTTTTGATATCGGGTACTAGATTCAACACCATGGTATTGAATTAAGCCAAAGTGTCAAACTTCAGACCCATAATAAAATTACAAATTAGTTTCTACAATGTAAAACTCAATTTAAATTCAACAAAAGAACATTGGAACATCTTTCAAAAAACCAAAGATCTTTTAATCTCTAAACACAACATCCTCTTCATTGTGCAAAACAATAAAATAATAAGTTTATTACGAAAAAAACCAACATATTTTCACGTTTTTTATATTTTCGTCCCTCAAGATAACTTTTCTTTTTGGTTAAGTGAAATTTAGACATTAAAACAAGACCTGGTTTTAAAAAATGTTTACTTTTTGCGTTTTCGTCCAAATTTCACTAAACCAGAAAAGATCAAGAGTAAAGAACATTTTTGGTCCTTGTGCTTTGATGGTTTACCCGAATTCAGTCATTTAACCATAATAAAGTCAAATTTCATCCCTATTTTGCTAATTTTGTGCCCTTTTAGTCCCTCGTCCGTTAAACTTAACGACACAACCGTTAAATTTGTAAGAATGACATTTTTACCCTTTTCATTGAGACGCTTTTAGTCCCTATGGTTTTATTATTTACCCATTTGTAGTCCAACATTTATTTTATTTTATTTTATCTTTATAATTATATTATTTACAGAAATACTTAACTCATTATAAACACACTTATTTTATTTATAAATATAGTTATGTTTTAATATTTTATTTACATTTACTATTGTTCGTGTTTTATTTAAAATTTAACTTTTATTTTAATTTAAGTATATATTTCTTTACTAATTTATTTAAAGTTCATCTTCTTTATTAATTTTAATTTTTATAATATTATTGTTGACATTTATATATGTAATTTTGTTAGTTGTGTTTAAGTAAATATAATATCGTCGATATTTTTTCTCTCCAAAGTCACTATTTCTTCAAGTATCTTCCAACCTAATCAATTATCAACACATAGATTATATTATATGTGTTGTATATATATATATATATATATATATATATATATATATATAGTTTATGTGTATATAATATAATTTATGTCTTGGATATATATATATATATATGGTTGAGATCCATGGAAAACTATATTAGACTGGAGTACTGTAAAACCACATCAAATGTACATGTTCATTATGATCAAATGATAAATTTCATATAAAATTATAATATACATATCTTCAAAATTGCATTATGATTCACTAATTCATATTATTTGCACGTGCATTAAGACAAAATGTTTAACTTCATTCAAAATTTCATATTATACACATGTTCATGCATATTGCACATTTGAACATGTGCATATTGTTATTTTGCATCAAATGGAACATTTTATCCTAATGAATATATAAATTCGAACACTCTAAGTGCATGAAATCATGCACCACATATATGCAAATTTATGTAAGTGTGCGTTCACATCATTTTTCAGGAGCTAGAAGATGTGAATGTATGTGAAATTTACATATAATCTTCATAATGTTAATTAAAACATGTTTATGAAATAAAAAATTTTTAAAAAAAAAGTTTTTTAAAGTTGGTAGCTTTTGGTGCGCTGTGTGTCTATATATATATAAAATATTTTCAAGTATCTTCCAATGTTATTATTTCTTCAAGTATATTCACATATGTATATAATATATGTGTCGATAATTGATTAGGTTGGAAGATATTTGAAGAAATAGTGACTTTGGAGAGCAAAAATATCGACGATATTATATATTATATCTACTTAAACACAACTAACAAAATTACATATATAAATGTTAACAATAATATTATAAAAATTAAAATTAATAAAGAAGATGAACTTTAAATAAATTAGTAAAAATATATATATAATTTTAATTAAATTAAAAGCTAAATTTTAAATAAAATACGAACAATAGTAAATGTAAATAAAATATTAAAATATATGTATATTTATAAATAAAATAAGTGTTTATAATAAATTAAGTATATCTATAAATAATATAATTATAAAGATAAAATAAAATAAAATAAAATAAATGTTGGACTATAAATGGGTAAATAATAAACCATAGGGACTAAAAGCGTTTCAATGAAAATGGTAAAAATGTCATTCTTACAAATTTAACGATTGTGTCGTTAAGTTTAACGGACGAGGGACTAAAAGGGCACAAAATTAGCAAAATAGAGATGAAATTTGACCTTATTATGGTTAAGGAACTGAATCCGGGTAAACCAGCAAACTACAAGGACCAAAAATGTCCTTTACTCAAAGAACAATTAACTTGAAAATTTTCATGGAAAAATTAACATAGAGGGACGAAAACATAAAAAACATATTGGTTTTTTCGTAATATAAACTAGAGTTCATGTCAAACAATACGATTCCTCTTCATATCTAACTTAAACATGCTATAAATCTGAATACAAGGGAATCATAAAAAATGAATATTAACAAAAAAACGAAACATGAAATAAATAGCAGACAGGCGAACATTCAGAATGAGTAGGAGGTTTGCAATTCCATTCATGAATAAAATCAGAATAACTAAACAATCATCATTATGCTCGCTTTCCATATCATTTTCGCTAATCAAAACATATATTAAATCAAAAAACATCGGATTGAATAAAATGAAAATCATCAGAAAACATGGATCAATACATCAGTTTATCACAGCTTTACAAAAAAGCGTGATTCAGACGACCGTCGTGAGAATTTAATCCAAAATCGTCATTTGGTTCAGAAAATCTAAGTTAGTAAACCATAGTTGTCAATAGCAACGATAGCGGTTGCTGTAGCGAATTGTTTAGCAACAATCTAACACCATGTCATGTTAGAGGTAGCAAACTTTAGTTTTTTTAATATGTTATACACACACAAAAGACGTATCTACAAGAATTAGATCATCTATGATTGACTTTTAATTGTTTTAAGGCTTTTTAAATACATTAAAAAGTTTAACATAACATATCTATTTTGGTTTTAATAGTATAATTGCTAAACATGAAATGGCAGGCGCCATTGCGATGTAGCATATAGGTAGCTCGTCGCTAATGTCCGCTATTCGCTATCAACAACATGTAGTAAACAAATAAAGAACAGATTAGACATAACCTGAAGTGATTAAAAACCCTAAACTTTCTTTAACCCAATGAACCGTGTTTAGACCATTGGACGAGAATGTTTACAAATGAAACGCTTGTAAGACAATCACAAAAGCGTCAACGGCAACAACTCCACATTTAAACTTCGCATTTAGGCGAAACGACAGAAGACTAACCATTGATGGTGAGAGTGTGGAAGCCACACCCAATGTATTGTCAACAGTGGAACCACCACACCATGACCAGGGCTGGCAGATAGAACCACCGCCATTATTGAGGCCAGCCGTAAGCGGCAACTGCAAAATAGTAAAGCAAAGTGGCATAGAGTGACGTCTTAGACATAAGAGAGGTTTTAATTGGATTTTAGGGTTAGCACTAAATCTATTTATAGAGGGAGAGGCTACCAATTTGAAATGGTCAGGTCGAATTTTCCACATCTGTTTGCACCATACCATAAAAGTATTAAATTAACTCAAATAAATATTTAAAAGGTTTTCTTAACCAGAAAATGATTGATGGATTAACAAACCTATACTACTATATAATGCATTTAATTAATAGATACTTAACATTGCACAAGGTACAATTCATCAAAACACATTCTTGACATTGTAACAAAAAATGTCTACAAATCTTTAATAAATATAGCTTATTGAAAAAGCTATAAACTTCAAAGAATATTAAAGATTCAGAAATCACTATTGCATCGGCTCATACACAACACCTACTAGATTTAAAGAGTGCTTGTAATCAGTATTTCGATGCAAAAAAACCAAAACTAACTATAAGCATAAAGATAAAGAGACATGAAATTGTTTTTTAACAAACCCTAGTCTTGCTTAAGCCAGGAGTAAACAAAATTAAAACACTAAATTCGCATATGTAAATTAGTTGACAAGTAATGCATGTAACCTTACAAGATGTTTAGATAAGCTACAAAAGTAGAAATCTAATTGAATCAACAATAAGGTTTTGATATCGGGTACTGGATTCAACACCATGGTATCGAATTAAGCCAAAGTGTCAAACTTCAGACCCATGACACTTTACACAATAAAATTACAAACTAATTTCTACAATGTTAAAACTCACTATAAATTCAACGAAAGAACATTGGATCATCCATCAAAACATAAAAAGTTTATATCTTAGACATAAATGTAGCCCTCAGGATGAAAAGGACTTGATGATGTAGTAAAAATCAAAAGCTTTCAATCTCAACACAACATCCTCATCATCGTGCAAAACAATAAAATAAACTAGATTTTCGTAATTTATAGTTTAAAAACTAGAAACAATACGGTTTCTCTTCAAATCTATAACTACGCCTATAAGCAAAACGACAGGATACTAACCATTGACGGTGAGAGTGTAAAAGCGCACAGGATGTCCCATCGACAGCTAGTAGATAAAACCACCACCATTATCGCCGGCGAGAAAAAATCTATGGCCAGCAGCAAGCGTGGTTTTAATTGGATTTTAGGAGTAGCACTAAAATCTATTTATAGTGAGAGGCTACCAATTTGACATGATCAGGTCATTCACATTCTAGCATGACTCGGTTTTCCCCATCTGTTTGCATCATACCATCAAAGTATAATATTTAAAACTAATTATCTAAAAGGTTTTTTTACCAGAAAATTATTAATAGAATAACAACAAATCTATACTACTATATATGCATTTAAGTAAAAGAAAACTCATTGCATAAGGTACAATTCACTTAAATAAAAAAACTGTTGTTCAAGAAATATCCCTTATCAACAGCTACAATTGAATGATGAGAAATCATTCGGCTGGCATATGCTCCCTTAAATAAGCATAGCTAGCAATAGATATATTATAACTCGTTCATGTTTTCTAAACACAGTTGTTAACAAAAATTCATTTAACTAGTTTTTCCATACATAGCATTTTGGCCAGTTTTTTTTAATAAAGACCATTTCGTTGAACATTTAACTTATTTTTTCCATACATACTCACACATTTGTTGAGCATTATGCAATGTACTATATGTTCTGTCAAACTCTACATTCTGTGAACTGCAGTTGGCAACTTTGATTAAGGTTAATTTCGAGTAAAAGAACGATCATATCTCAAAATGTGAATACATTAGTTCTAGAAAAAAATGCAAAACTTTGATAAACATTCTAAATTAAAGCAGGTTAAAGTACCAAATACTATGAATCTTAAGCTTGGCAAGTCAGAATATCAATAAGCATTTATGGTAAAACTCATCAAAGAACAACTCCTTTCCCATTGATAAAGTTTCTCATCATTCTTGCCATTCCACAATTACAGATTAAAAAATCATATTTAAATTGGGTTTAAAATCAATATTAGAAAGCAAAAATCCTTTAAAAATACAAAAAATAAAACCCACCATGCCACCACACGAATTGAAAATTTAATAATGTTTCCGACAAGAAAAACCAAGGCAACCAGAAATACTTTCAAAACGAAACCCATATAAAACTCTGAAACAATGAAACGATAAACAATCATCGTAAAGATGTCGCAGAATATTATATGTTCAATGAACATAGGAGTTACCTCGAATCAATCTATTCTTGCTGGAGAAAGAAGATTCTCAAAAGGATAACCCTAGAGAGAACCCCCAAAAACAGATACAGATATAGACATATGTATCTGGTTTTTCTATATGTTCTGTCAAGCTCAGCATTCTGTAAACGGCTGTTGGCAACTTTGATTAAGTTTAATTTCGAGTAAAAGAACAACCATATTTCAAAATGTGAATACATTAGTTCTACAAAATTGCAAAACTTTGATAAACATTCTAAATTAAAGCAGGTTAAAGTACGATATCCTAGGAATCTTCAGATTGGCAAGTCAGAATATCAATAAGCATTTATGGTAAAACTCATCAAAGATCAACTCCTTTCCCATTGATAAAGTTTCTCATCATTCTTGCCATTCCACAATTACAGATTAAAAACTCACATTTAAATTGGGTTCAAAATCAATATTAGAAAGCAAAAATCCTTTAAAAAAATACAAAAAACAAAACCCACCATGCCACCACATGAATCGAAAATTTAATAATGTTTCCCACAAGAACAACCGAGGCAACCAGAAATACGTTCAAAACGAAACCCATATAAAACTCTGAAACACCGAAACGATAAACAATCATCATACAGATGTTGCAGAAAATTATATGTTCAATGAACATAGGAGTTCCCTCGAATCAATCAATTCTTGCTGGAGAAAGAAGATTCTCAAAAGGATAACCCTAGAGAGAACCCCCAAAAACAGATACAGACATAGACATCTGTATCTTGTTCAATGTAGCGCGGCTATGACTCAAAACGCTTCCATTTTGTTAATTGGAAGGCGATCTTAAGGGCTGCGCATAATCCGAGATTTTGTTACTCGAAACCCTAGATATTGATTAAACTTATAGTATGGAAGAGGTGAGGAATGCTGCTGATGAAGGGTGTGCATGGATTGGTTTTTGGCTCAGTTGAAAGTATATGTTTCAGTTGCTGAAATATTTAACTGTACTTTTTAAAAGTTTTCATTAACCATTGTAAAAATCAATGCAATGTTGTATTATGGATTATACACACACACCAAAACTATAGCAGGATGAAAATCAAGGCATATAAGATGGATATACCACAAAAAGAGTTACTTTCCACTATAATCTAATAACAATAAAACTAGAAACTAGCATCTGTTATCAGAAAATTAGAATATATTCATGAAGAAATTCATTGATCTAAGGCGCCTATGTATGAACTGATAGAAAGCTAATACATAAATTTCATAAAAAATGCGCCTTTACATTATGAAATCTGATACTAATCAATATTACAATCAAATCATTAAGATCAAAATCAACAATAACAGTGTTAAAAACAGCATAAAACGGATAGTAGCCACAAATTCAAATACAAACTGTAAGATGACAGTGTAAACAATCACTTTTACATGTATGAAGGAACTTCAAAGACATCAAATAACAATTCGAATTTGAAAAAAAAAAAAAAAAAAAAAAAAAAAAAAAAAAAAAAAAAAAAAAAAAAAAAAAAAAAAAAAAAAGGAAAACAGAAATCAGTTCATAATCAAGTATCAAAAACATGAAATTGAGTTAGTCGTCGATAACCATACCCAACTTTACAGATCACGAAGATCCTCCGGCGCCTCTGAACTCCGATTGTTATTGTTAGGAGACAAAGAGAGTACGGTTTAGTTGTGGAGAACTGGCGATGGCTTATAAAAGGTGAGTTCTTGAAAACCCTAGTCTTAGGAGTTAGGTCGCAACTTAAATGGGCTAGTGAAATGCAACAGCCCAGTTACTTAGGCCCAAACAAGATAAAAGAAAAACCAAAAATAAATTTTTTTAAAAGAATTTGATTATTTGAAATATATATCTATCTATCTGTATATTATAATAAAATAAAACTATTCTGACGTGAACTATAAAAAGTTTAGTTTAACTCGTAGTCTATAATTGATGAAAAGTGTTATTATGGATTGAAAAAATGAACATTATAATTATGGAACATTTTAAGTTTCAGTTCAACTTTCAGTAAGTTATATCTGAATAATCTTTTGGCATAAATTATTGGTTGTTTTAATTTTCGCAGAACGTTTACTAAATAAATAAAATTTGTCAAATGAATGTAAATTTGTAAGAAATAGAATCTGTCCAAATTCTAATGTTGTCACTTGTTTGGTAACCAATAATGGAATGAAATTTAGGTGCAGTTTGGTTTGAAAATTTAAAACAACTCGGGATTTGGATTTAGAACTATTTTATGATCATGTTTGGATAAAAAAAATTAAAAGAAATGATTTAGCTCATTTAGGCAAGGTGTGTTAAAAGTAGGGTTGAGATAGGATATGGTAAGACGAGATGAACTAAAATAGGTGGATGTAATGTAAGGATATGATGAGATGTGACAGATTTGGTAGTTGTGTAGGGTGGATGGAGCGGATTGTGTTGATTGGAGGTATGGTAGGGTTTGGTATGTGTAACATATGTATGGGATGAAATATGGTAAGGGTAAGATAGGATAGGTATCATGTAAGGGTGGGATATGATTGGGTAGTGTGGGTGTGGGTAGGATGGGTGGGTAGGTGGGATAGGGGGTAAGAATATGTGGTATGGTGAGATAAAGTTGGTATGTGTAATATATGTGTGGGATAGCATAAGGTGAGGTGGAGCGGGATGAGATGAGATGAGATGGAGAAGGATTGGGTGGGGATGGGATGGGTAAGGTATATGTACGGTAGACGTGGTCGGGTCAATACGGTATGTAGGGGTGAATTAAACATACATGTCATAGGCATGAAATCTGCATTCCTTGGCTACCACTCTCGCAAACACAATCCTTGAGTCAAAGGAATGTTTTGTTTGAAAGATAGTTGACATTTCATGAAATTTGACAACCAAACATGTTACAGAATAAAATGTACATTCTTTTTCCATCAGATTCTTTCGGAATCCGTGAACTAAGCGTCCCCTTAGATTTTGAAGATTTTTCATTACATGGATGTGAATTTTCATATTGGTACTAACAAGAAAGTTTGTTGTCCATAAATTAAATGCTTAATTTTTAATATAAAGGATCATCCTACATTAATTGTGAAGTAAATTTGTGGTTATGAAATATTTTAATTTTTAAGGGTGAATTTTGGTCTTAGTTTTTATAAGTTGTATGGAACATATTTTTCTTGGTTTTATTTACTAAATAAGATTAGAGAGAGTGTGCGTGTTAAAGGGGATCCTAATGTTGGGAGTTCAATCCCATCACAGACAAATGTGTAAATTTAATAGTAGAATTATAGTGTATGTGTAATCTGTTGTTAAAAAAAAAGATAAATATTTGAGTTAAGTTTTAAATTAAAAGGTTAATATTGCATAAAAAAACCAAAATTATATCTTTATTGTTGCGATTAAGTGTCTAGACATTTTTTTCCTACCATTTAAGTCTGAAAGATTTTTATCTTATTCAAAATTATATGTATTAATTACCTCCAATCAAGCCGTAAAGTAATTATTTCATCAAATGAATTAATGTTAGAAAAAAATAATTTTCTTTTCTTATTTTAACAAATAAGTTACTGACCTTTTTTCTTTCTGTTTAAAACTTTATACCGTTTACCGGTAAATGATTAACTACACAAGACACATATAATTTTTGAATAAGACAAATAATGTTAATCGACTTAAATAGTAAAAATAATAATAATAAATGTAAGGACTCAATCATAAAAATGAAACAAAGTATATATAGTTTTTTATAGAGATAATTACGTAAAAAACCTTAAAGTTAGACCATTTTTGTGATTAAAACCCCTAATCATTTTTTGTTGCACAAAAAACCTCTAACAGGTAAAATCTTTTGAAATTAGGACTTGACCGGCTATAATAGGTTGTTATGCTTATATGGCACACACGTGCCGTCCACATGGCAAACCCGACTTACATGGTGCCTATGGGCACCACATGTATAATTCTTAAACTTAATTTTTGCATAAAAAACCCCGAATTTGGTGACTTTTTCGATTAAAACCCTTAACTATATTTTTCTCACCTCTAACCAACAATAATCTTTTCTCTTGTTCTCTACATCCGGCAACTCTGATTACTCTATCCCTTCTTTATGTTCAGTGCTGTTTATTTTATGCATGTATGGTTGATTAACTTTTGCCTGTTTAATCTTGAATTTTAACTCAATTGTGCCGATGGAATCGATTTCATTTTGTGTTCACGAGTTGCATTTTTGGGTTCAACTTTATGTTCAATTTCGTTTATTTATGTTCCATTTTAGCTTCTGAATATGATCAGCCAGAGCAGTGAGGTTCGCTATCCTAGAGGGTGGATGTTTCATTTGGAAACGAATTCTTTGTTTGATAAATAAAATTTTAATAAATATTCATGTCATCAAAATGCAATCAGTGAAGACTCAATTTTAATTATCTTTGTTGGTTGGAGGTTTTTTATCAAATGAAAAATGATTTGGGGTTTTAATTGAAAAAACTAAACAAGTTGGAGGTTTTTTACGCAAAAATCTATTTAAAAAGTTTACACGTCATCAAGTTGCAACCAGCTAAACCGGTTGCAACTCATATTTTTTCTGGAAAAAAAACCCAAATTTATAAAGTTTTAACCGGTTGGAGGTTTTTTTGCACAATTTCTCCTTTTTTATATTAACCCTAGATTAAAATACAAAAAATTTTCAAAGTATTTCCATCACATATATGTGATCCCACATTGTCAATGGAGGGGATTAAGCATAATAACATACGTGGGTTTAGCAAGAAGATCTGAGAGTTTTATTAGTTTTAATTTTTGATTTTTTAAATCTCAAACTTAGAAGACGAGTTTAGATGAAGATTATTTTCTTACATTTCTAATAATTATAAAATATAACTTCCAATTAACATTAATGTCTTTTTATGTCATTCGACTTTAAAAGCTACAATTACAACTACAACTACATTTACGGTTTTACCATACACATTTATAACACTAAAACCTTCATTTATTTTTTAAAAAAAAATTACAGCTACTAAAAGCTTCGGTTCGAAGTTTCACCTAGTTTTGTGAAACATACTTATAGTCTATAACTTAAGGCTTAAATATTATGCCCTATTTGGCTTGTAAAATGAAATTTAAAAGACTTGTAATTTAAGTTATACTTAGACCCGTCTTTTAGGACGTGCGAAAAGGTCGACCACACGGTCCACACAGAGTCTTCGATTTTGTAAGGCCTCATGATTGTAAAAATGATCGGAGTATCAAATGAATTACTTTGATATTAATTTATTATTAATCATTATTTCATTTTAAGCATACCATATACCATTTTAGAAGTCTCATTGAATAACACAAACACATAAAATTTGTCATTCACGACATCTAATTTACATAATAAACTCAGATGCAAAATGAGTAATCTACTATTTAAAATTTCGTAATTAAGAGCCTATATCGTATACACAACAGGGCTTCCGAAATCCATGGGACGACCCTGGTTATAATTCATAGCATGTTTGTTAGTTGAGTCCTCGATTGGTGTTAGAGTTAGCTAACGGCATGAATTGTGAAATGTTAGTAATCAAGATTCTATTACAAATAAATAGAATTGATGAAGTCTTTTAATAATATATTTTGATGAAATTTAAAAAAATTTAATTCAAAATTTTTTTGTAAATTCAAATTTTCAAATACACTACAAATGAATTATAGTTTATTTAAATTTCATGTTTGAGCCAAACGAAGCCTTGGTGTATCCAATATAAGTTCCATTCTGCATCTATAGGATAATAAATTGTATAGTTGTGAAATGTGTGAACTATTTAAACCTTTGAGCAAGAGTTGCAAAATTAGCAATAGGGAAGAAACAAAATCATTGAACTCGTGTGAGCCAATTTTTGAACAGATTTGCTATATTATTTATTCCAATTTTGGTATTATGCTTTTTTAAAATGATCTTAATATGAGTTAAGTTATTTGGGTTTATTTTTAAGGTTCTATTTGTTGAAGATTAGCTTGTTATTTCAAGTTTTATTTTTTGAGATTATTTTGGCTTTTAATTTTAGCCGAATATTTGAATTAATGAGGATTTAATTCACTATCAATGTTTTTTCTTTTATTATATGTGTATGGATGATGAAAGAACAATTAAAAAAATCGATTCATACTCTAATGCATGTAAATTGGGTAAGCCTTTACTCAAAACAATTTATCTGTATATATAATAAAAGAGAACATCAAATGAATACGTGTCGGATCCACGTTATACCACAAAAGATAAATACAACTTTTTATTTTTAAAATACAAAATAAATACAACTCATAAGTTTAAAATCAAATCAAGATTTTAATATCCATATATTTATTTAGACATTAATTTATTAAAACGTAATAAATCAAAATCTTATATTATCTATACTTATGTATATATCTAATTATTATAAAATATCTTAAGACAAATACATATCATACAAAATTATTAAATATTTAGCAAAAGATAATTGTAATCAAATGCATACGTGTTAGTTCCACGTTACACCACAAAATATAAATACAACCTTTTATTTTTAAAATAAAATATAAATACAAGTCATAAGTTTAAAATCAAATCAAGATTTAAATATCCATATATTTATTTAGACATTAATTTATTAAAATGCAATAAATCAAAATCTTATATTATCTATACTTATGTAGAATATGGTTCGAGAAAGTACCACTTGTTACGCAGCGCACCAGAAGGTATCATGCTTAAAAATATTTTTTTGAATTTTTTTTTCACAAACATGTTGTAATTAACATTATGAAGATCATATGTAAATTTCACATGCATTCACATCTCCTATCTCCTAAAAAATGATGTGAACACACACTTACATAATTTTGAAGACATGTGAACGTGCATTTATGTGATGTGTGTTTTCATGCACTTAGAGTGTTCGGATTTGCATGAAATTTACATATGATCTGTGTAATGTTAATTAGAACATGTTCATGAAAATTGTTTTCAAAAAAATTACTTTTAAGGGTGGTAACTTCTGGTGCGCTACATTAGAAGTGGTACTCACTTGAACCTAAATCACTTATGTATATATCTAATTATTATAAAATTAAGATAAATACATATTATACAAGATTATTAAATATTTGACTAAAGATAATTGTAAAAACATATTTTATATCATTTTTATTATTGTAATAGATAATTAAATGATATGCTATATATAAATTAAAATATCAATTTATTTCATTTAAATTATAATTTTACAAATATAAAAGTAGCTACTATTCATAGTTTTTATAAAACTAGAAAAATAATAGTTTATGTTTTTTACTTTTTACTTTATATGTGTTTTATGTTAATAAGTTTTAAATTAAAATATCAATTTATTTCAATTAAATAATAATTTTACAAATATAAAAGTAACTACTATTCATAGTTTCTATAAAACTAGAAAAATAATATTTTATGTTTTTTACTTTTTACTTTATATGTGTTTTATGTTAATAAGTTTTATTAAAAATATTCACGTAATATGTGGGTCACTAATCTATATATATAATAAAAGAGAACACAAATTGCCACTTGTTATCACCATATTTCATTTAAAAAGATAAATACATGTTATTATTTTTAAAATAAAATAAAATAAAAGATAAATACAATTCATTATTTCAAAGATAAATGCAAATATTAATAAATAATTAATTTTATCCACTATCTTACATTATCTAATTATGTTATTTATCATCATTATCTATTTGACATTTGATAATTTTTAGCTAATTTTAATCTAAACTTTAAAAAAAGACTAAAATTATATAATTTATCTATAAACTTTAAATAAATTATTAAAATAAAAAAGATTTTATTATAAATGAAAAAATACAATATTAATAAATAACATCTAGAAAAGATATATACACTTTATTATCTTTAAAATAAAAGCATAAATATAATTTATTAATTTTAATGTCCACAAACATTTTAATATAAAGGAGAACACAAACACTGAAACTTTAAATTATTTGATAACAATACTATTATTGTATTGTTTTAATAACATTTAAGATTTATATGTTTTGATTTTATGTTTACATAAACTTTAAATAACCAAATATTTATTAAAATTTATCCACGTTATACGTGGGTACATAAACTAGTCTATATATAATAAAGAAGGACACAAAACGTCACGACGTGATCACGTTGCACCTAAAAAGATAAATACAATTTATAATTTTTAGAATAAAATAAAATAAAAGATAAATACAATTTATTATTTCTAATATCTATAAACATTAATAAATTATTAATTTTATCCATTATTTTACATTATCTAATTATGTTAAATATCATCATACCACATTTCACCACAAAGATAAATACAACATTATTATTTTTAATATAAAATAAAATAAAAGATAAATACAATTAGTTTTTTCAAATATCTATAAACATAAATAAATGCAACTTTATTATTTTTAATATAATTAATATTTTTTAATTATAAACATAATAAATAATTAACCAGATGAAATAAATAAAAATTATTATTTTTAAAATAAAATATAAATATAATTAATTATTTTAATCTATATATATAATAATTGAATATAATTAAATTTTATTAACGTAACACGTGAGACATAAACTAGTTTAGATATAAATTACAATTAAAAAGAGGGTGTAATGCATTATAATGTAAAGTTTATGATGATTAAATAAAAACATCATGCTTAGAAGAGATCTATATTAGTTATGTTTAATATAATATAAGTTTTAGATATATTAGTTTACTAACTAAACTAAATTTTTAAATAATATGATAACTTAACAATATTTTATCTAGTATTCTTTTCACTTGAGAAGGTGGTTCCACCTAATAAATTCTTGCTCACATTTCTATTCTCTTTTGTGTCTCCTTACACAAAAGCACTTGCAGTCTTTTTTTCTTCCCAGCCATTGACTCACGAGGGCCTTCCAAGCATTGGATTGAGGGCCTAGAATAAATTTACATGCAATTTCCATTACATTATAGGAACTCATTAAATAAAAACATCATGCTTAGAAGAGATCTATATTAGTTATGTTTAATATAATATAAGTTTTAGATATATTAGTTTACTAACTAAACTAAATTTTTAAATAATATGATAACTTAACAATATTTTATCTAGTATTCTTTTCACTTGAGAAGGTGGTTCCACCTAATAAATTCTTGCTCACATTTCTATTCTCTTTTGTGTCTCCTTACACAAAAGCACTTGCAGTCGTTTTTTCTTCCCAGCCATTGACTCACGAGGGCCTTCCAAGCATTGGATTGAGGGCCTAGAATAAATTTACATGCAATTTCCATTACATTATAGGAACTCATTAAATAAAAACATCATGCTTAGAAGAGATCTATATTAGTTATGTTTAATATAATATAAGTTTTAGATATATTAGTTTACTAACTAAACTAAATTTTTAAATAATATGATAACTTAACAATATTTTATCTAGTATTCTTTTCACTTGAGAAGGTGGTTCCACCTAATAAATTCTTGCTCACATTTCTATTCTCTTTTGTGTCTCCTTACACAAAAGCACTTGCAGTCTTTTTTTCTTCCCAGCCATCGACTCACGAGGGCCTTCCAAGTATTGGATTGAGGGCCTAGAATAAATTTACATGCAATTTCCATTACATCATAGGGACTGTTGATTGTAGTCTTAAGATGTGTTTGACTTAGGTTGGAGAAGTAATCCAAGACAAAAACATGAATATCAAAGCTATGAGTGTAGCAGTGATGAAACGATAGTGAAAAGGTTTCAAAGTTTACGCTTCGATTAATTTTATTTTTGAGGTTTAATTGTCATCAATGATATTGGCTGCAAAAAAACCTTACAGTAATATCATCTTTTCATTTTGTTTATGGTGTTTCCATCGTGGATGTTATTGGACTACCATTCACTTTCGATTAATATAAAACTATGAAAATGTAATATTTCAACGCTTGAAAAATGAAAACCCAAAATCAATAGATTGTTTAGGATGAATCTTTCATTTTAGACAGATTGATATTGAATTGATGAAAAGCATTGTATGAATTTTACAACACAAGTTAATTTATATTTATGCATCATTTGATTATAGATTTCAAGTCACAGTCTACTGTTTTTTTTTTTTTTTTTTTTTTAAGATTCCAAAACATGTTATTTAATACTTAAATATACATTTTCCAACATTTTTGAAGTACGATGCCTAGAATGAAGTTTGACTCAAAACACTATTACATTTTTATTGTTGGGAGGTGATTTGTACACAATATTTTTTTTTTATCCGTATACAACAATACCATATAAATTGACTATTTTACTCTTAATACAATTTTTATCAACTCTATATTTTATCCTCTTATAATAAGGGTAAATAATTAATTTAAATAAGATTATTGTGTATTAAGAAAAGATGTTGTATACAAATCACCTCTCGTTATTATACCATAAATCCATTTTATCCTTTTCCCCCTCCTACATCGGCTTGAAGCAAAAGGGATCAACACAATTTTGAAATCAAAATCCGAGCAAGCAATGGCGATTCTACAAAGGCCCTAAGGGTGTACATGGACACCCATTTGGTCCTAAATTTATTTAACCCATATAAATAAATAAGTTTGGACACCTTTTTAAATTAGTTGGAAACCCGCTGAACCATTGATTCCAATCAAGTGTACTCTTTTATTCTCTTAAATCTTTATAATAAGTTAATGAACCATTGTTAAAACTTTATTCATGAATACTTGATATATATTTGGACACCAACAAAGTTCTGGAATCGCCATTGCGAGATTTTATAAATGAATTTGTAGTTTCGTTGTTCTTTACTAGGATTATTACCGTACAAATGCGACAACATAAACATGTGGGATCAGTTTAATTTAGAAGAAACAACATACAAAAACGTTTAAAAAAAACAATCTTAAAACAAAAAAATAAGGCTTTCTAATCCAATAATGATTTTTAAATGGACAAATAAATAAAAGAGTAGATGAGATTGATATATGTAACGAGTTATTGAACACCCGCGCGTTGCTGCGGGGTTTAAAATATTGATTACAAAAATAAATATAGAAACAAATAAAAAATACTTTTCAAACAATTCAAACAACGAAACATAACTGAACCAACATCGAAGAACGAAATTGGAAAGCCGATATAGATTCAAGAAGCAAGACAAATGATACTGTTAGTTGGTTATTATCATTGGTTTTCCTGCAATGCTAAAATTACAAATAACGTCGTATTAAATCGGATCGGAACCAGAATTAATTAATCAAATATTCATAACCATAATTTGAAAATTTGACATTGATTAGTTTAATCGTCAATTTAATTTATTGGTTTTACGGTCAAATCAATTAAATTTATAACTGTAATGTCTCTAGTATATCGATTAGAGTTTGCAACGTTATAATAGTAATATACAATGTTATACATGATCATATTTAAAAAAATCTAAATTTTAAATAGTTACATTTTAATTATAAAATAATTTCATTAGAATTTTGTATCGTGCATCTGAATAATAAAGTTTTTTATACAATTAAACATAACACAATAGTTTCAAAAGACAACTATAAATATATGTATAATTAAAATTATAATTTTAAGTATGTAAGAAAATGTTGTAATAATAAATGTTAAAAAAGAACTAAATGAAAATTTATTAAAATAAAAGGGCTATATAAAAGATAACACTAAGATGAGGGAGTATTATGAAAAATTTAAATTTAAATTTAAAAAGAAAAAGAAAAAAGAAAAAATGGCATTGGTGGAGAAGATTTGGTAATTATATATATATATATATATATATATATATATATATATATATATATATATATATATATATATATATATATATATATATATAATTTTCTCACATTGAATTTTGCTTGTCACTGAACCATAAAATTTGTTTTGGACTTCGTTAGAATGGATGACTAAGGTATTGTTCTTTTACATAAATTATAAGTGACTGAAGACTGATTGCAATGTTGATTGATAAGTGATTGTCGCTGAATGCTGGTTACTGAATTAATAAGTCTGTTATTTATGCTGAATATGTTTTATATATATATAAATCCAAGAACAAAACTTGAACACAAGAATAATACGTTTATATCAACTTTTTTAACAAATAAACATAAATAAATATGAATAATCAAGTTTGTAAATAAATATAAAATGTATTCAACATTGTGTGAAATACAGTTTCTTATCAATCAAACAACAATATCATATAATCAAGAACAATAAATGGAATTAAAACTAACCAAATGATTATATTGAATGATGACAGATTCTATTACAGAGAGAATAAGATCTTCGTGAATAGTGGCCTTTTCTCTGAATTCTATGCGTGCAAAATAACTGTCAGATCTATTCTATTGAAAGTCAAATATACTATTTATATACATATTTGACAACTATCAAGGAAATACAAAACAACCCCTAGACTTTGTTTCCATCAATTAAAACATAACCTAACATTCTCCCCCTTTGATGGAAAGAGCAAAGTCTTTAAATCGATAAGCCCAACTTTTGTTCAAATCTTCTAACATTTTTACGATCTGAGAGCCTCCATTCAATCTTTGAAATAAAATCAACCATGAGTCTTCGGTCGTTTACAGATAGAGCTCCCTTCTTCGTCTTTCTTTTCTTATCTGCTGCAAGCTTTCCTTTTAAACCACTCAACACTTATTCAGAGTCCCATCTGAAAATTTGTTCAGCTCTACGCTTCTCATATGTCTCAGCTTCTTGTTTTTATCTTTATACATAACTGTTGGATGCTTTACCATGACAACTTGGAATTCTTTCAACTCGCTAGCAAACTTGATATCTCTGTGAGGCGCTGTCATGTTGATTTTCCTCATACCCCGTTCAAGCCCTATCTGTAGATCTTGCACTGACATCAATACCAATTTGGTATGCATGAAGTGAAACAGTGTCTTAAGTGCAAATCTGCAGTGTTCATTTCGTTTGTTTCTGCACAACTCATCAAAAAGATCTTCAATGTCGACCAGGTGCATAACATATCAGCTTCCGTGAACGTATAAGTGTTTCCATCTGATCTAGTGACAGTGAACTTCAGATAGAAAATCTTAACAAATCTTTCCTTTTCTATTTTCACCAGATCGACTATTCTGAACTCACTTTTGACCTTCTCAACTTCCTGTGTTTTATTTCTCAAAAAGCTGGCATAGTTGACCAGATTTGTCATGTTTGGCTCTAGCACTCTAAATAACTTGAGAAACGAACACAGTGCTTGTTTCTTGCAAAAGATCCGTTTTTCCAGAATATCTTCAATGTATGACATCTTGTTCCTTTTTCTAATAAACTTTGCCGATCTATTCTCTGGAAGCTCAAGTTTCTTCACTTTCTTTTTGCTGATCTCATCTTTATTCAATAGTGTCAACATGTCTTGAATTTCTCTCTGAACTACTTGTTGGGCTTCAAATCTAAGTCTATGTTGTTTCTTAGACTCATCTGCAAGCACATATTCGTTGAAGAATCTATCCATCACCTCAACCTCATTCAGTTCAACCTTTTCTTGTACAACAACGTTTTCGATTGGAAACTCTTCAAATTCCTCCTTAACTTGAATAACCACCTCAGACTTTTCAACCGTTGGTGTCGATTCAGTATCTTTCAAAATCTCCTCAACTAAACCTTCCTCTTCTTCAATCCTTTCAGCTCTAAAATCAATGTCTGTCAAAGCAATTACATCATCATCTTCCGACACTTCAATGTATTCCTCTCTCTCTTCTCCTATTCCTTGAATACTCCACTCATGACTCTTATCTTGAACATCTTCATCAGAATCAATATATTCTACAAAATGGTAAATATCAGACTGAATGTTCAAAGGAACTGGAACATCTTCATGAAGAATCAATCCCAGCTCTCTTTGTTCACCAGCCGATTCTTTTGAGCCCCCAGCCTCTCTCTCTTGAACTTCAGTTTCTTTTTCTGGGTATGTAATCATCAATACCCCAGGTGTAAATTCATCAAGCTTTCTCCTCTTCTCCCCCTCATGAGGAGCATCATCGGAGTCCTCATCATGCTCATCATGTTTCCTCTTGGATGAGGAAGCTTGAGCCTTACAGGTCTCTTCTACTGCAGCAACCCTCTCTGATAGATTTCCCAAAGCTGTTATCACAATATTTTCCAAACTTATCATGCGTTCCCTCATTTCATCAAACTGTTCGAACACAAAATCTTTCAATTCTTCAATTGCTTGATTTGACTCAGACTGCTTCACTGATTCCTCTGCAACATCCTTCCCCTTTAAAAACTTATGGATGTTTGACATTTGTGCCATTACCTCAGCCAATTGAGCAGATACATGCGTGTTTACTCCAGCAACAGCTTCATTCAATGCTTGATGTAATGTTGATTCAGTTACGAATGGGGATAAAGTCACCACTGGGTCACGTAGACTTCCAGTTGTCACAACAGTCGAACTTGTAAAAAGTACTTCTGTGTGGCCAGTGCTCAGAGTTGGTAAAGTTGTTGCTCTGACTGGACTTCCACCCTCTTCAAGTGACGGAGCAACAAATGCTTCCGTTACTAAGGATGTTCCAGTGGGAACACTAAGTTCAACCACACTAACTTCAACGGATGAAGTTGACTCGAGTGTCCTAGGCTGTATAGGATCTATACTCAGTGATTGAATCGAAGTCGTACACTCGGGCAGCTGTGTACTTGTTTCAATATCCATCAAGTCCAAATGACTCTCGGATAGATTATAAGGTTCATCCCTGTGCTCAATTGAAACAATCTCCTGTTGAGAGGAGACTGAGTAGATGGTTGGGTGTGCAATTGTCAGTGGGATACTGACTTCTTCAATGCTAACTCTCATAGGAGAGCTAACAGCAGATGTGGTTATATCCCGGCTTTCTAGGTTAATGGTATCCCGCACACTCTCTTCAGCAATGCTTACAATATCTGTCATCATACTACCTCCCTCATGATGATCACCTCCATCATCACCATCATCATCATCATCATTATCATCTCCTTCACCTTCTTCTTCTTGGATATCCGACAAAGTTCTCTCGGAATCAGATCTCTCAGCTTCTTCCTCACCTCCCCTTACTACAACATCTCCCTCACTCACAGATTGGGCAACCTGAACTTCAGCCCCTTGTTGAGGTTCCTCTATTCCTAAAGCTCCTTGGGTAAGAGATCCCGGTTCCTGGGTCTCTATCGGAGCATGATCTATCCTATACAATCTTACATGCTCACTCTCTTGATCCGCATATTTTAGCAATGACTCCGGAATTGACATAATATTCGCATTTGGAGAATCCGGCACTTCGTGTAAACTCATCATCACATAATCTGGACAGCGCTGTGAATTAGCTCGCTTCGGAATATTTTCATTTGCGCGAAGAATTCCTCGGATAAGAATTTGTATAAATCTCTGAAGCGGAACAAACTTTCTTGCTCTATTTGTAGTTTTTGCAAGAACAATCTCTTTTAAATCCTCCCATATGCACTGAGCATAATCATAATGCTTGTTAAACGCTATTCCATGAAACATCCTTAGGCAATGAATACTGCATCTGTCGATGCCTGTGTGCTTTGACGTCATACACCTATTGATGATTCCAAATAGTGTGTACCATTCTCCATTCAAGCCATTCCTATGGAATTTGGAGCTCTTTGGTAGTGGCTTTGAGTAGCCCAAGCAGATCAGATCATGTACCAGCTCCTCATCCGACACAAAGTCTTCAAAATCAGCCAACTCTGGGAAGTTAACTGTGTCTATACGTCTAGGAAGAAATAGATTGTGACGAAGTCTGGCGAGAGTGATTTTAGTTTTGAATTGGTCTATTGTAACTTTGAAGTGGTGATTGCCGTCAGCAGGAACAAATTTGACGGTGTGCCAAAATTGTTGTAGGTATACGTGTGGGATAAAAGGTTTGTATTGAAGCAGATAACCTAACGGATGGCCTTTGAGAATGTCAACAATGATAGGATGACTAACTTTAATAATCTTGGTATCCAGGCGATGGTTATTATCTCGAAAAGGTAGGCAATGTTTAGGTTTAACTAATTGGTTATCTGGGATAATATTTGACTGTGAGGGACGGGCAACTGAAGTAGAACGAACAGGTGTGAAAACAAGGGTATGATTGGATGATGAATGGGAGTCAGATGAATTGGAGTTCTGAGACTGCACTGGAGATGTCATTTGAACACCTGTAAACCAAATAAAAAATCATGTTAGTCAGACCATGTACACAAATGACAATCCTTAAAATGTAGAAAAATTGTAACATTTTATCAGAAATTGTAAAAAATTGTGATTTTCTGTTTAAGGCATCGGGATTCCAGACAATAATAGATTATTATTGAAAGGACTCCAGAGTCAATCGTTTAGAGACCAATGTTAGAAAAACACAAATTTATAACAATTTCTTAAAAAAATGTGACATTTTTCTTAAAACATTAAAAATTCCACACTTAGAAAAAAAATTTTCATTTAAAACTCGAATGAAACTACAACTTTCTCGAATGACTCTTGATTAATCTCGGGTGACACATGAAACAACTCGACTTAGTCTATGAATAAACTCGAATAAGCCTATATAAAACTCGAATTACATATGTATGAAACTCGAATAAAACATGACACAACTCGAATAGTTCTTGATTCAACTCGAATGAGTCTTGAAGGTTCTCGAATGAAATACATGTTAAACTCGAATGAAACAGGTATTAAACTCGAATGAAACATGACAATTTGTGGACTATCTCTTTGATGTCTAACACTCAACTCGAATGAATAAGACATTTTCTCGATAACTACATTGCCCCAACTCGAATAAACTGTAAGTGTTCTTGGACACTGAATCAATCGAGATTTAAGTTTTGAAAATTTTCTAAGTCCTGTATTCAGTCAACTCACATGACACAGAGACTTTCTCTATTATCCTTTGAATCAACTCGATTAACTCTTGCGTTTTCTCGAGTCACATGTTATTCAACTCGAATCAGTCTAAGGCTTTCTCGAATGTCTTTTTAGCCAACTCGATTAACTCTTGGGCCTTCTCGAGTATAGCTTTATTCGAGAAGTTCCTGTTTGTTTTTATTACAAGTCCAATTTACACTGAATTTTCGAATTTAATTTCAGGGACCTTTTTCAGTGATTTAAAACTTGTATCCCCTTTGAAAATGTATTTTAACCACTTTTGTTTTACTGAATTTCGATTAAAAACAACATTTAAGTTGTTAAAAATACAAATCAGAAAAACTTGAACTCGAAACTGTTGAATATCAAAATCAAACATTCTGTTTATGTGATGAAAGAATGACTTATGAAATTTCAGATTCATGGTCATGATTACAATACGAAACCCATCACACATTTAATTTCATTTTCATGAACAAATATCATGAATCTCCATGAACTCTCAAAATACGTCTTTATACGAGCACAGTCACATGCATATTTAAAAACTGAAATGAACTATGTAACAATACAAGAAACAAACCAAAAAAAAAATTTACTCACAATATAACGAACTTGTTTCTTGAATCAGATGAAGATATGTGGGTTTTTAGATTGCTTAATGATGAAGGAAGCTTTTTGAAGAAGATGACAATTGTCGGTTTTCTGAAAAAATAAGTTTGAAATTTGAATTTCAAATTTATAGATGTACATACCCGGCCCATATTTGAAAAACAAATAGCCGGCCCACTTTCAAATCACCAATTATAAACCCATTTATTAACAAAACCCACTATTTTTTTAAAAAAATTTCAACAAAGCAAAACAAAAACAACAAAAAAAAAATTTCTGATTTTCAAAAAAAAATTTTAAAATAGACTTAAAAAAATTGAAAATACACACGATAAAAAAAAAAAAAAATTGCACACACATAACAAAAAAAAAATATTAAACTCACAAAAAAATTTAAAAATATTAAAAATGCTCATTTGCTCCCCCTTGAATTTCTGAAAGCTGCTCCCCCTCAAATGTGTATTCTGATTCTCAGCTCTGCTCCCCCTACAAAATATCAGATAAAATTTATCCAAAATCAGACAAAATTATTTTCTGCTTCCACTGCACATGACAATTCAGATCTTGTTAAATTCCAAAGAATATAAACGTTTTATTATTCATGAATTTAACATCAGATAAAAATCAATAAAAAATGAAATTTTTTAAAATTATATATATTGAAACTACTGAATTATTAAATCTTAACGATTCAACATATCTAATTTGTATACCAAAAAATTAAACCGTTTTTAATTTAACGCTTTGGTAAACAAATCAGCTAGTTGATATTCAGTAGGGACAAAATATAATTCTATATTTCCATTTTCTACATGATCTTTTATAAAATGACACCGAATGTCAATGTGTTTTGTTTTTGAATGTTGCACCGGATTTGATGCAATAGCTATTGCGCTCTGAGAATCACAATATATTGGTATTTTCTTTGGTGTAAACCCGTAATCGCGCAGTTGGCTCTTCATCCACAACACCTGAGAACAGCAAGAAGATACGGCAACGTACTCTGCTTCAGCTGTAGACAATGAGACGCAATTTTGTTTCTTGGATGACCAACATACGGGTTTGTCACCTAAGAACTGTACTGCTCCAGACGTACTCTTTCTGTCCATCTTATCACCTGCGTGATCAGCGTCAGAAAAAGCAGTCAGATTAAATGAAGATTCTCTAGGATACCACAAACCAAGATTTGGAGTTCCTTTGAGATATCTTAAAATTCGTTTCGCAGCTGTTAAGTGTGATTCTTTAGGATTTGCCTGGTATCTTGCACAGACACATGTAGCAAACATAATATCTGGTCTACTAGCTGTTAAGTACATTAATGACCCAATTATACCTCGATAATGAGTCACATCTACAGGTTTCCCTGAGATGTCCGCATCGAGTTTTGACTTTGAATCCGGAGCCATGGGAGTTTTCATAGGAGTACTGTTGACCATGTTAAATTTCTTTAACATGTCTTGTATAGATTTTGATTGATTGATAAAAATACCATCAGCTAATTGTTTTACTTGTAATCCTAGGAAAAATTTTATTTCCCCCATCATGCTCATTTTGAATTTTTGGGACATTAAAAATGCGAAATTCTTACAAAATTCTGGATTTGTAGACCCAAATATTATGTCATCTACATATATTTGTATAACTATGATATCTGACCCCTGACGTTTTATAAACAGGGTTGTGTCAACTGCACCTTTTGTAAATCCACATTTCAACAGATATGTTGAAAGTGCATCATACCAAGCACGCGGTGCTTGTTTAAGGCCATACAGTGACTTATCTAAAATATATACATGATCAGGTTTCGAAAGATCAGTAAAACCTTCGGGTTGATATGTATATACTTCATCTGTTAGTTCCCCGTTTAAAAACGCAGTTTTAACATCCATTTGATAGACTGTAAAGTTTTTATGAGCGGCAAAAGCTAAAAACATTCTAATGGCTTCAATTCGTGCAATTGGTGCAAACGTTTCATCGTAGTCAATCCCTTCTTGTTGGCTGTATCCTTTGGCAACGAGACGAGCTTTATTCCGAATGATTACGCCATGTTCATCTTTCTTGTTTTTAAAGATCCATTTCGTGCCTATAATGGATTTGTCTTTTGGGCGCTCAACAAGTCTCCAGACCTTTTAACCGTTCGAACTGGTTCAGTTCTTCTTGCATCGCCACAATCCAACCAGCGTCCAGAAGTGCTTCTTTTACATTCTTGGGCTCTATTTTACTTAAAAAATTTGAAAATAAACATTCATTTATGGTTGCCCTTCTGGTTTGGACTGACGCGGATGGATCACCAATAATGTTTTCTATTGGGTGATTTCTTGTCCACTTAAAAGTATGTGGAAATGGTTCTATTTGGTCTTGATTGGGATTACGATCTAGATATGGTTGGGGAGTTACTTCAGATGTTGTAGGTGGGACATCTGAGGTAGGAGCTTCTGAATGTTCAGAAGTTATGGGGGTTTCAGAAGAATATGGAGGTTCAATGGGTTGTACAATCTCAGTAGTCGACTGCACATTTGCTGTTGAGGCTTCTTCAGTTTCTTCTGAACCTTGTTGTTGAGAAAGATCAGAGACTACGACTGGATCTTCAGTAATCCTGTCAGGCACCAAATTTAGAACATTAGTTTTGGGCTTTTCAAGATAGTCTTCATAAAAATTCTCAAACAACTTATGTAATTCTGAGTGTTCTGCATTTTGTTCAGATGACTCCAATGAAGTCTGCGTCTTAGGTTCGGGTCCTGAACTGGTGTGTTCGTTCATCAAATTTGACATTCACGCGCTCGTTGACCGTCTTGGTTCTCTTGTTGTACACTCGGAAGGCAACCGACTCCTTTGAATATCCGATGAATATTCCTTCATCTGCTTTTTGATTAAACTTTCCAAGATTATCTTTGTCGTTTAGAATAAAGCATCTGCAACCAAAGACATGGAAAAATTTAATATTAGGTATTCGTTTATTAATCAATTCATAAGGAGTCTTTCCGAATCTTTTACTTATGATTGAATGATTCTGTGTGAAACAAGCTGTTGCAACTGCTTCTGCCCACAAGAATAACGGTAAATTGGAATATGCCAACATCGTCCTAGCTGATTCCACTAGTGTCCGATTTCTTCTTTCAACGACACCGTTTTGTTGTGGAGTTCGAGCAACTGAAAACTGATGTGTAATTCCTATTGAATTCAAGAATGAGTCAAGTGATTTGTTCTTGAATTCTGTTCCGTTATCTGAGCGGATTGTTTGAATTGTGAGTTGCAACTTTACTTGTATTTTCCGGATGAAGTCTATGATTGTTTCGGTTGCATCTGATTTGGACCTCAGGAAGAAAACCCATGTGTATCGTGAATAGTCATCAACTATCACCAATACATATCGTTTCTTATTAATGCTTTGTACTCTCATTGGTCCACACAAATCCATATGCAGTAATTCCAGCACTCTCGTGGATGAGTGTTCTGTTTTGGATTTGTGTGTAGCTCTTGTCATTTTTCCTTTTTCACATGCGGCACACAACTGCTCTTTTTGGAATTTGAGAGTCGACAGCCCTTTAACTAACCCTCCTTTTGCTAGGTTGGTTAACTCATTGAAGTTCAAATGTGAAAGGCGACGATGCCACAACCATGCTGTTTTAGATGTAACTTTTGACATTAAGCAGACATCTTTCTTCAGTTTAATCGAAGTTAAATCAATGGAGTACAAATTTGTTTTCCTGTTTCCTGCCAAAATTTCCTTTCCTTCTCCGGATCTGATGCTGCACCGATTGGCTTTGAAATTGACTTCTAAACCTTTATCACACAACTGTCCAATACTAAACAAATTGTGTCCAAGACCATCAACATAGAAAACCTTTTGGATGGTAATTTTGTCGTATTTGAGACTTCCGTATCCTTTGATCGGACAAAACTGATCATTTCCAAATCTGACCGTCCCACATAACTTTTCTACAAAGTCCGTGAGTGTGTCTCGTTGTCCGGTCATATGCTTGGAACATCTGGAGTCAAGATACCAGACATGGTTTACCTATAAGACGAAGTAGCACATGAGGTACCCACTTGTAGTTGGGTACTTTTGTTTTAGGTAATTCATGTACAGTATTATTTATTATTGTAACAGATATGGCTTTTAGCTTATCATTTGAAGTTATTTTAGGTACCCACTTTTGAACTGTTCTTTTAGGTATCCACTTTTGTACAATTCGCGGTGGAATTCTTTTTGAAATATTTTTCTGTGGAACCTTTTTCTGTTAATAAAATGGGTCCTTTTTCTTCGGTTGCCAGACGAGCTTTTTAGATTTAACAATTGAATGCTTACAAGTACAAGAATTCAAAGCAATTAAGTCCGTTCTTGAAAACTTTATACAAGAATTATTAACAAGTTTATTATTACCGACAGAATGTTCAATTTTGCTATTTCTATCTGTAACAATTTTGTCCTTCACGCGCCACTCTTGTTTTATACTCTTGTTTTTCTGTTCTCTTTTCTTCTTTCGCCAAACTTGTTTTCTCGAACCGTTCACAATGATATCTGACATAGAAGAAGTATGAGAATTAGTCGATTTAGATACTCGTTTCTTCTGTAATTTTTTCATACCTTTTGAAGATTGGACTTTAAGTGCAATTGAGTCCGCTGATGAAGATGATTCACCCTTTTCAAAGTTAGGAGTTTTAACAATAACTTTTGTTTTCTCCTTCTTTTGTTGTAATAATGGTGAATTTTCAGATGATTTTAAAGAATCTGTAGACATTCTTTGCAGAATTTTAACAGGTTCTTTATTATCATTTGATTGTTTGTTAGGCAAAGGTTTGATAAATTCATCAATTTTACCAAACATTTGATCTAATGAATTAACGCCAGAGTGCATGTACAGATCAAATTCTTTTTCTGAATTATAGAATCTAGAGAAGTAGATGATTGTGGATCAGACAACTTTATGTTTTTAGGCTGATCTTGCAACATTTGTTCCATTTTTCTTATTTCAGCCTTGAGAGTTCCATTCTCTGTCTCAAAATTTTTAACTTTCAATTCTAGATCAGAATTTATCTTTTCTAAAATTGAATTTGGCAAATATAATTTTTGAGATTGAGTAGGTAATTCAGACAAATCCTTTTCAGAATATGTTTGAATGTACTCTTCTTTAGTATCATGAATATTACTTGTTTCATTTATTCTGGTATAATCACCAGAATTTTGCATTTTGTCTGATCGTAATCTTTTTATTTCTTCACTAGATTCTACTTCTTCAGAGGCTTTCATAAATGCCATTTTTAATCCTAAGTTCATGTATCTGACATCATATAATGTTGGTGAACTAGATATTGCTTTTGTCAGATACTTTGGATTTTCCCAACCAATTCCAGATTTAGAATTATAAAATTCTGTGTCTTTTGGTTGATTTAAATAAATTGTTTGATCTGTTTGCCCTCTTTTGATAAATTCATTTTCCATCTTCTTTATTTTCTCATAAAGTTTAGTTCGTTCTTCAAAAATAGTATGATATTTTACAGAAAAGTTTGAAGCTTCTAATTCTGCTATTCGCAGTCTTTCTTATAAATAAGATATATTGTGATTAAGATTGAGTATATTGCTTTGAAGTTCTCTTTCCTTATCTTGTAAGTCTGAAACCGCTCGTAAAGCTAATGCTTTATCTTTGGAAAAGTCTAAAACTAAGTTGTGTTCATTACGAAGTTTGTTTTCTAAAGAATGAACATTTTTCTTTTCTGCCTTTAAAGATTTTTCAAACTTTTTAAGCATAAAGGCCATATGAGTTAGTTTTTCTTCTAATATACATGATTCATCAACATCAGAGTCAGAATTAGAATGTACCTCCGGTTTATCTGAACCATCTGATTTTTCAGACTCTGAATCTTCATCATTTTCAGCCTCATTTTTGCCAGTTGCCATCAATTCAACTTCTTCTGTCTCTTCCTCTTCATCAGACTCAGATTCTTGTCTTTCTGCATCCTCTTCATCAGTTAATCCAATCCAAACTTCATCTTCAGCTATCAGTGTTGATTCACTCAATTCTGACTCATTGAAAATTTCTGATTTGAGACAAATATGAGCATCTTCATCCAAAATGTCATCATCTTCAGATAACTGCAACCAGTGGTCATCCTCCGCCATAAGAGCTTTGCCAGACTCTTTTTCTTTGGCTAAGAGAGCCTTTCTTGTATAGTAGTCTGAGTTTTTGACTACTGGGGATCTGCATTCTCGGGCATAATGGCCTGGTTTTCCACAGTTGTAACATTTCTGTTCTGACTCTTTCTTTGCTGACTTGTCTGACTTTTCATATTTGTCAGTCTTTCGTGCACTGCTTTCTCCAGATTTCTCATATTTGTCCTTCTTTTCAATTTTCCTCGAGCCTGTTTTATAGCGCATCTTATTGTTGGTTGGCTTTCTGTAAAATTTCTTTTGAAATGCTTTTGTAAGTAGTGCCATCTGCTTTTTCATCTCTTCTATCTCTGAATCAGCAGATGAATCTGAGGATTCTGATTTGGAAGATGTACTGCTGACTACGACTCTTTTCTCCTTTTTCAGCTTGTATTTGTACTTTTTCTCTGCCAGTAGAGCCAATGGATCAACAGTTTCTTTCTCAGCTTTCTTCTTTCCCGGTATTTTCCTCAACACAACCTCTTGATAGTTGTTGAGGTTTTCAAATATCATATGAAAATCCATTTCCTCAATATCCTTTGTTTGTTGGATAATCATAGCATATTTTTCCCATTCAGGATTCAGAATATTTAGAAATTTGACATTTATGTCCAGGTTGGACTTTGTCACTCCGTTTCGTTTCATTTCACTTACCAAATTCACAAACCTTAGGTAAGTGTTTTCCAGTAGTTCACCTTCACGGGCTCTGAAATTCTCAAACGTCATTAGGCTGTTTCTAGCCCTGTTTGTGGCAGCTCTGTCAGATCCCCTCATGATTTTACACACTTCATCCCAAATTGACTTAGCAGTTTTTGTGTTTGTAAGGCATGTGTAAATATCATTGGGAATGGATATCAACAGTAACTTTCTGGCAGTTTTATCCCCTAATTTTCTCTTCTTTTGGGCCTCAGTAAGGTTGGTGACCTCTACTGTCCTTGGTGGAATTGGGGGATTACCAGTTGGTACTCCTGGGATTGTTTTCATAAAAGTGGCTGGTCCTTCTGTTAAGGATTTCAGCATTTCTTCCGATAGATCATGAAAACTAATAAATTCAAGAAACCTCTCCCTCCATTGAACATATTCACCCCTGTATAGAATTGGGGGTTTGGTTTCTGATCCCATTGCCAGAGCGTCTTTAGACATATTGATTGATATATGGGAAACTGTCCAAGATCTGATGAACTCCGATTGAGATTGAAAATTTTGATCAAACTTGGAAACACAGAGTAGTACTGAAATCTAGGGGTGAGCGACGGGTACCATTTCCCGAACCCGAACCGGTACCGAACCGGTACCGGTACCGACCGACACCGAATTAATATATTCGGTTCGGTATTCGGTTTTTAAATTAGCTAAAATTCGGTATTCGGTACTTTCGGTTCGGTATCCGGTTCTTAAATTAGCTAAAATTCGGTATTCGGAACCGAACCGACACCAAATAAAATTATACGGTTCGGTATTCGGTTCTTCCAAAACTAATAATTCGGTTTCGGTATTTTCGGGATCGGTACCGGTTCGGTTCGGTACGGTACCGAGCTCACCCCTACTGAAATCTACAACACAGTAACTTGTTAGTAGCAATAATCACCTTGACTCAGGCACTGAATAGACTTGATGTTGATGTATTGCAACAATCTTGATTAATATGTGTGTTAAACTAGAATGATCTAAGTATAAAACTCAAATGAGTTTTGAGTGAAACTCGAATGGGTGTAATGTGAAACTCGAATGAGTTTAGAGTGAAACTCGAATGTGTTTAGAGTGAAACACGAATGAGTTTAATGTGAAACTCGAATGAGTTTACTGTGAAACTTGAATGTGTTTACTGTGAAACTCGAATGAGTTTACTGTGAAACTCGAATGTGTTTACTGTGAAACTCGAATGAGTTTACTGTGAATCTCGAATGTGTTTACTGTTGAACTCGAATGAGTTTACTGTGAATCTCGAATGTGTTTACTGTTGAACTCAAATGAATCAAACTTGAATGTTTGGTGAGAAACTCGAGTGATGTTTGGATACAAGTTTTATAGTAATATGTGAAACTCGAATTAGTCTTTTGAAAAACTCGAATAGTCTTTCACTCAAAACTCGAATCAACTTAATATCCAACTCGAGTGACACAGGTTGTCAACTTGATTGATATAAGTCTTCAACTCGAATTACACAGGTTGTCAACTCGATTGACACAAGTCTTCAACTCGAATTACACATATGATATATGTATTTCGAGTTTCTTAATATTTTCAGATTTTTCAAGTCTGAAATTCAGATTAAATCCAATAAATTGCCCATTTTCACTCAAATTGCAATCGAAGGTGAGGATTTTGAATACAAACACTTTTTGTGAAACACCTTTGTGCAAAAATAGATCTAGGTTTGACTTTTTCAATGGAACAGTACTCGTTTTTATATTTTTCAAAATTTAACAAAATTGCCTAGATCTTTTTCTGTGTTTTGTGAATCAATTCAAGATTATAATCAATTGATTCGTCTATTTATCCTTTACCTTCGATCCAATTCTCACTGTCAAAGATCAACAGATTAAAAACGCTTAGTGATTTTAGGGTTTTTCGAAAAAAAATGCTCAAGAACAGTAAGCAATTTCGAAACAAAAATTCAATCTCAGATTCAAAAAATTCACCCCTAAAGCTCTGATACCAATTGTGAAATACAGTTTCTTATCAATCAAACAACAATATGATATAATCAAGAACAATAAACGGAATTAAAACTAACCAAATGATTATATTGAATGATGACAGATTCTATTACAGAGAGAATAAGATCTTCGTGAACAGTGGCCTTTTCTCTGAATTCTATGCGTGCAAAATAACTGTCAGATCTATTCTATTGAAAGTCAAATATACTATTTATATACATATTTGACAACTATCAAGGAAATACAAAACAACCCCTAGACTTTGTTTCCATCAATTAAAACATAACCTAACACATTCTTTAACACATAAACAATAAAAAAAATCAAAAAAATCAAAAAAATCAAGAATTTTTGACATATAGACATGTATTTCAACTTTCTTTAATATATAAACAAGAAAATTCTAAAATATCAAGAATCTTTAACATATAAACATGGATTTCAGTTTTTTTTATCATGGTCGAGGAGTAGGTGGGGTCTGGTCAGATTGAAAAATTTATCATAAATTTCTAAATTATACATCTAACTTGTTCATAAATAATCAAGTATAATTATTTTAAATACACAAACATAATTTCAATGTATTTTCTATTAACTTAAATTATTTTTTAGCAAAAAAAATTACATAGTATATTAACGTATTAAAATAGTTACATGATAACATATAAAAGTTAAAAATGTAAAAATATTTTATCAAATGAAACATATGATAATAAAAGAAACGTAAAATAAATAAATTAAATATTCAGATGATAATATTTAAAAATAAAGAATAAATATATTTTATAATATAAATATATTTTGAAAAACAAAAATGTATAAATAATTCTAATAATTAAGGAGAGAGGGAGGAGAGTTGTTATTAGATTTAGAATTAGTAGCAATAATTGGGTAAAATATGTTGATTGAATAAATTATTATAATTAATGATTTACCACTTATTACTTATTACAAAAGAACGCACGTATTAGCCAAAATCACTTACCGAATAAGTGAAATGGCTAAATAAACACTTATTGTAGGAAAACGAACACCCCCTAAGATTAGAAAAGAAAAAACGAAGGATTAAAATAGAACATTAAAATCTTAGATCCTGATTGTTTCGCAGCATGGAATTTAAAAGAATTGAAATTTAAATTATAGTGTATATTATGTTAATATTTTTACAGGTCGAAGTATAAAATGGTGTTTAAAGTTGACAAAAATCGTGGGTTGTGCAATTTTAGAAATCTTAATTTCATTACAAATAGTTAGCTACAATGAATTCCTTAATCCATATAATTTGATGAATGAAAATAATATGTAAGTTCATTATTTTTACAATCTAAGAATTAAAACACACTACAAATAAATTTTGATCTCTTCAAATTCTATTCAGTGAGTCAAAAGAGCGTTTGGTTCACGGAATGAAATTCGAATATATTGTAATTTAAATTTTAGTTATTAATATGGTTGATGGTAATGATTAAATATAATTTTTAGTATTAGTTAGGGATGTAGGTTGTAATTTAAATCATGTATAAGTTTGAAGAAATGTCAAATTCCTATAAACAAGGAAATTTGATGAAAAATACATAAAACTTAACTATTTATCTTAGTTATCAAAAATTGTAAACAAACTACATTTAAATTACAATTTAATCGAATTTCACTCCACGAACCAAACATCACCTTAGTTTCCTTTGACATCTGAAAAATGAACATCCTATCTGACTGTTTGTTAAATTAGAAAATCAAGATGGTGGAAGATCTAGCCATCTTCATAATTTTAGTTGGGTGATTCTAAATGTATACCTCCTATCTATAGCTAATCACACTCACTCTTAATAAGAAGATTAACTTTAGTTAGTAGGTCTCATGTCATGAACAAAAATATATGTGAAAAATGATGTATGATTAATAAAAATTAAGAACACAGGGTGTACGTATAGCACGAGTCTTTTAAGCTTCAAAAATGTGTCTGAAATCATTAAGAGGCTCCCTCTCTCATGTTCTCCCTCATCGACCTCTAACCTCGCAGGCCTTAAACCATCACCAACCCACACCTCAGCGTCGCAAACCGCCACCAGTGACACCGAACCTCCCTCACGTCACTTTTGCTACTCCCTAAAACTCTAACCGCTGCTGGCTTCCTCCCTTACATCATCGTGACCACCACACTCTCCTTGCTGCATCAGTTAACAACAGCCTGCAACTTCAATAAACCAAAATCGCCAACTCTTCATACCGAAACCCTGTGCACAAATTCCACAATTCCCAATTCCTTGAATTTTCATTCGGCAAGCTAAACACAACCTTAGATGTGCACGATTCTATGATCGTGGATTTCATGTATATACTACATGTTCATTACAGCTTTTGATATCCTTTTCACAAAAGGGCACACAAGCGTAGTTTTTTTTTCGTTATTTCATTATTAGAACTGGCTTTTGGCATGTATATATTTGATATTATTTGTTATTTAGACGGTTTGAAACATAAAACAATCGTTGGACCTAACAAGTGAACATACCCTATGCAATACGACGGGATAAACATACTCAAACCTGTCTGCTCACTTTTAGTAAAAAAATAAAATAAAATTAGAACTATAGCATTGCAATGGTAATATCTGATGATGGCCATTGATATACTGGAACTAAAGGATCTATTATGCTCACTTGATGAACTAACCTAACAACGGCGTTGTATTATTGATCTTACTGGAGAGAATTGTAGAAAAGAATCAAGACCACCGAGATACCAATGATCACTGGAAATGCTGTCACCAAATACAGCGCTCCGTATCCCTGCAACAAACAAATAACTTTCCAATTAATATTCGCGCCCAAAATAGCCCATATTATACTTGTGACATATTTCAAATTGTACCACGGCTGAAGGGACTTCGTTTTCATCATCAACCTCTTCCTCGATCTCTGCAGCCGAATCCCAGTCAATGTTAAGCCTTTTTGCAGCCACTTCAGGATCAATACCAGTGTCTGTAGCCTTTGCATATAAGGATTTGCGTGGCCCTTTTTTCGTTGCTTCCACCTTTTTTTTTTCAAAATAGATGATAGATAGTCGATAAAACTAAGAAGATTGGACAGATTACCAGATTTTTTGTTTCTAGTTTTTTGAAAGGCAAGCAGCCTTAAGGAGTTAAAAACTTGTGGAATCGAACTCAGGACCTCCTTTGGAGAATCCCGAGGCTCAACCACTAAGTCACCCCTATAGAGTTAGATTGCCATATGCTAGCAAATTAGCAATGTACCTCTAAATTAGGCCATTGGACCATTTCCTCTGCCAGCATCTGAAGAGCAGCACGGTCTCGTGGAATTTTCCCTTCATTCACCTACAAAAGGAAAGATGATTACCTCATGTTCCTGCAACTAATACGCATACCTTGATTTCTATTTTCATTCGTAAACGCGTACATAATTTAATGAATTTTACTTCTTCTAAAGTCATACTTATTCAACTCAGCTAAACATGTTTCGGTCTGGTTTTTCTACCATTGCATGCCCCTCCACCAGTTTTTTCCCAAGGTCACCGGACTATGCCCCCGTGAGAGCTCTCTATTTGAATAACGTACTCCTTTTCTCAGGAATGATTGACCTTTGCTTCAAATAATAGCATTTCATCGTTCTGTTTCAAAATGTCATCACCGACTCTCGAAGAGCATCCTTGTAAGATGAGACATGCATTTTTTGGTAGGGTCACGCGTCAATCACTTGATGCTGCGTCAGTTTGGCCTTGGTCTTGGACGTAAGGGATGTGCCATGTACTCATAGTAGCATCTTAATGAACAAATATGATAAGGGTATCAGGAGTGGGCACCACCGCCCAAAGTTCACACCTCTGTCACATCACTCCTCCTTTCCACTTTCGCACCATAGCCTACAATCCACACCCACGAAATGCGCACCACCGCTCCATAATTTAAAATCACATAAATACCATAGAGAGGAGAGGGAGAGAAGGGTTTGTGCGTAGTGGTTGGAGTGGGGAGAACATGGGAGACAGGGGTTTGAGCATGGTGTGTGGAGTGTCGCAACGACATCACTTCAGTTTGGGATAACACGGGGTATTTCTAGTAGGTTAAATATATAAGGTACAACCGTACAAGAGAACAAATGGTTATAATGCTCAGTATGATTCGCCACTTACCCGTATGAAACTATGAAAGTGACAAGTCAAGGTTTGGCAGCGGAATATGCATATCATTATACAACTTATGTGATTCCTACACCCCTAGTATCGTTGAATTATAATATAGATACGGCTTTTGTTAGAAAATTCACACCATTGCTCTTTTAGAACATGTTAATACGTTATACGCCTTGTTGAAAGATTAAGAGAATCTATATCAGTCTTGGAAATCTGTTTTTGGTTGAGATTAGTGAATACACACACACACAAAAAGAGAAAGGGGACTGAGACTGACTAACTTCTTCAAGCACAGCAGCCAAGTCATCTCTAGTTGGAGCATCAGCATCATCAATGCCAAGAAGTCTCCTCCGTTCAACTTCTCGGGGATCCTCAATCATCACTGTCAACTTAACCTATCCACAAAAAAAAAAATCAAACCATTTGATCTTAGGAAATAAATAAAGAGTAAAAATGTAAAATTGCATCAAATAGCAACATTTACAAATCTACGATGGTTCAAATTTAAGAGTATGTACAGAGAGGTTACCTCACTAAAGAGCATGTCTCTATTTTTCTTCAAAAGCTCCAAAACCTACACAACCAAGGAAATATTATTATCCATGAAAAAAAAAAAGTTAAAATGATGCAACCACAATAGAACGTAAACCAACATGAGTCAGGGGAATTTGAGTACTCTTTTGATTTGGGAAACGTATTCAAGGTCTTGGGGATCTGGGTCTTGACCAAAATCATCATCATCATCGTCATCATCATTATCACCACTTGTTGTTGCAGTTGTATTAAATTCATTTAATTGAGTCTCCGTTTCTTCCTTGCTAGCACCAACAACAATCACACGACGAATGGTTCTGGTTCTACTTGTGGTAGTGTGGCACAAGTACTGTCTATGGTGGTGGGAAAAAGGTATGTGGACAGATTGAGAAGAGGAGGAGAATGAGCAAGAGGTGTAAAGTGGTGATAATGGAAGTTGGGATGGAAGTCTCAACAAAGCCATTTCTATTTCTGGTAATTGGATGAAAAAGTATGTTCTTGCTCTATAATCTATGAGATTTGATCGAGCGATTCTATTCTTCTGTTGGTTGGTCCTTCTTCATCTTCCAAAGATTGGGGAAAAACTCTTACAATTAGATCCTCTGCTTTACAAATACTCAAAAGGTGTTATTTGTTTAGATAGAGTGATAAGTGTCTGAAAACTTATCTGCATTACTTGTTGATAAGTGGTGATTCGGAATACCGAAAGCAAAATCATTAAGGAGTTGTTCTTTTAATAAATTGATAAGTGAGTGAAAACTTAGTCCAATACTTATTAACAAGTAATGTCGCTGAATACTAAGGCCATGTTTGTTTACCTTTTAATATGTAGTATCTTTTTGTACCTTCCAAAAAACTAATTGTTTTAAATTATATCAAAAATAAAACCAGTTAAACACTTAATAGAATGTTTAAGGTGAAATTGCAAACACTATCCAAATACAACCCGAGATCACCATACAACCAGTGAGCAATATTTGTAACTTCCAAATTTCATTAGAAAAGAAAGAGGACCTTTCGCATAAACAAAGCCCACCATAAAATGAATTTGAAACACCTATAAGACTATAAAAGGTTAAAACCAAGACCATGACCAAACATAGACCACAAAAACTTCACATGTCATCCAAAACTTTCCATCTAAAACTCAAAATCTACACTGAAGAAAAAATCTTTAAAGCACCCAAACTTTGATTATGAACCAAGGCCCTAAAACAGATAGAAACAATAGCAGCAAGAAAACTGTAACCAAAACCACAAAACACGAGCACCATATGCGTACCAAAAGCATCACAATTGCTATCAAAAACTAACATTGATTTAGGGGGTGTTTGGTTCGATGGAATCGGTAGGGATTGGAGGGGAAGGAATTCGATTTTAATTGCAGACATATTTTAATTCATGACAATTGTGATTCCTTCAAAAACGTTCCAACGAACCAAACCCACTTTGAATTAAACATTTTATGCAGAAAAATTGGCAGCATATCACATCCAAAACAGCAAATCGTCACCAGCAACAGCAAGTCAGAACCAGAAGAAGACATAATAACCCAACAAAAACTGCCTTGAACACAAAACACATCAGAAAGAAATTGAAGCCAACAAAAACAGCCATATTAATTCCAAGCTACTGAATCAAGACCAGAACATATATAGAACACACAAACCCCAACTCACATGTGCAAGATCATAGCATTCATAACCATACGAGGAATCAAAATTTAGTGCAACAAATAATCATTACAATAGAACAGAAACATTTGCATTCAAAGAAATTAAAAAAAGGACAAATTGCCAAATCTTTCAAGATAAAAAAAAAAGGATTACAAATTTAATTTTGACAGAAGGTATCAGTGACCAAATTAAGAATATAAAACTTGAATTTGATGATCTTTCTCGACAAAAAACAACACTTTGTGATTCTTTCCTGACCTAAAATGAACTTTCACCTCTGTTTGGGAAACACAATATTTCATGATCCTTTCTTAGCCTAAAAGATTTCATAATACGTCAAAATTTGTATTTTTTTTACATTACCTTTCTTCACAATTTACTTAAAAACAAATACTACTTTACAGAAAAGCACCAACATTCATACCCATGTGAGAAATCGAACATACTATATCAGAATAAAGCTAGGGAATGAGAAATCATACAGAAATAAGTAGCATTTATAAGAATTTAAGAGAAGTGATAAGCAAGAATAACTGGATGTTGAATCTAGCGATGTCAGGAGAAAGAATCATAACCATTAATGATGTGAGATCGAACGAATAGTAATAGAACCATACCTGTGCGAGCTACAATCGATTGAGAGCTGTGAGAGTTGAGATGAGCGGGGTGAGAGGGGGATCCGAGTGAGTGGCTAGGAGCGCGGATAAAACCACTTGGGTGCTTTGAAGTTCTTCAAAGATGGTTTTTTTTTTAATTATTATCATCACTGGTTTATAAACGTGTATAACATGAGCATAGATTTAAAAGTTCAATTTCATTAATCTTGTAGGATAATTTTTAAATATATTTTATCAAATTTATAATATCTATTTATATAATACGATAAATATAAATATATAAAAAGAAAAGTTATCATTCAAATTCAAATTTAAGTTTTATATTAGATAAGATTTAGATTTGATTAGATATTAGTTAAATTATTTATTATAGATAGATTGGAAAAAACAAATTTTAGAAGTAAATTAATAGAAAATTGTTAGGTACACGTGACAATCCCATGTTAAGCCAATTGGCGTTTTATCTAGATGTTATGTGCCATCTAGTTACTCATATAATAGAATAGATAGATTAGATTAGTTTATAAACTCATATATAATATGGGTATAAATTTAAAATTTTAATTTCATTAATCTAGTAGGAACATTTTTAATATATTTTATAAAATTTATAATATCTAATTACATAATATAGTAAATGTAAATATATAAAAAAAGTTATCATTCAAATTCAAATTTGAGTTTTATATAAGATAAGATTTAGTTTTGATTAAATATTATTTAAATTATTTTATTATATGCATTAATTATAAATTTAAAAATATAAGATTCAAATGGCGGTAGGAGGTGATGTCACGTGGCAATAGCAAATGAAGACACGTGGCAAAATAGTCACTCTTTTAATAGTATTTATAAATAGAATGGAAAAAATAAATTTTAAAAGCAAATTAAATAGGAAATTGTTAGGTACACGTGTCAATTTCATGTTTAGTCAATTGGCGTTCTATGTAGATGTCATGTGGCATCTAGTTACTCATATAATAGAAATGATAGATTTTAGTTGTTAAAAAACTATTGTGAATTAATGTATTGGGTTTAGTCAATCATAAACCGTAAACGTTTCTTGATGTTAAATATTTTTTATTTATATTTATAAATTTTATTAAAACAATAACTACTAGTTTATATACCTGCCTCTTACGCAAATGCATTTAATATTTAGTTGTCTGTATAAATTATGATCAACTAAAAGATAAAGATAAATTTATTTTATTAAACTAAAATATACCTATTATTTTTTTTATACTTTTAAATATACATGAATGGTAAGTATTTTTTAATATTTTAAACTTTTATTATATTATAATTAAAAGTTATTAAAGTATTACAATTTATTGGATTTGTTTTGATATGTGACACCCTTGCCACAATAACCATCATTACATCACCCAGAATTAATCATAACACACATTACATTAATGATCTGGAAATACTTAGTAATTACAGGAAACTTAAAGTAAAATACAAATCAAACACCCTACGGTGCTACAAGGTTCCAGTCTAATATCTACAAACTCAATATTTATTACAAACATTCCCAAATCGTACAATGATGTCACCATAAATCGATTACCGATTTAGCAGTAGAGTTCCTACAATACTTCCAATAATGACCTAGCTAGAAGGTTCAACAGCGGATTTACACGTTCCTGCAAAAATATCAACAACTGGGGGGTAAGCAAAGCTTAGTGAGTACATAGATTTACACATTCTACAAGTTTTTATGACGCCCCCCAAGAGTAATGTTGTAACATCCCTACTTTTCAATTATTTGTAATTTACAATTTTAAGGACTTAATTGTTGTATTATTGGATTTTTATATCAATTTAAGTAAACTTTGATCATATTATCAGTAAAATAAGAAAATACGAAGTTGAGGGGTATAATGTGCAAATAAACAAAAGTGACAAATAAAAGAAACAGGAGTCTTTCATTATTCAAATCTCACTCTCTCTCCTACTCTCTCGACTCTCACACGCTCTCTCTCTAAGAAAAACCCACCAATTCATCATCAAATCCGAATTTGTTGGATTTAAGTGTTCAAAATCGGGATTCAAGCATATTGGAAGGAACTATAACAACTGCAAGCAAAGATTCGAGGTAAAAATCATTTAATCTTTCGAATTTGTGAAGTTTTGGTTCGGTTTTAGGAAGAACCAATTTCTAAGATTTATGTTGCAAATGTTAATGCATGTAAGGTATTATGATTGATATGTTAAAATCGAGCATGTATGTTGTAGTATACCAAATTTCAGAATCAGATTCACACTCTAAGTATGATTTTTTGAATTATGTGTGTGTTTTAGTGTGTGTTCTTCGAGACTTATAGAAAAAAATGGACATAAATGGGTTGATTTGGTATGTTAGTGTTATGATGTAAGTTAAATGAGTACATTTAAGTTCGTATTTACAACTTTAGTTACTGAAACATGCAAAAATGGTCAAAAAGTGAATTCTGTAAAATATTGAAAATTTCATTAAGTATAAACTCGGTTCGGACCTACTGGAACTTCGGACCATGCCCAGTTCGGATCCGTACCCAATTCGGACCAACTATGATTTCAGACCATACCCAATCCGGACCCATCCCATTTCGGATCTACCCATTTCAGACCAATGCCTAATTTGGACCCCATACCCAATTCGGACCACTACCCCTATTTCGGACCATCCGAATTCGGATGTGGTCCGAAATCAGTTCCAATTTCACTTAATTTGTAGAAATTAAGTTTTAAGCAATTACTGACATTAATTCACTATTACACTTACTTGACAGATCATTGTGGTGTTGTCTAACACACATTGATTCAGAGACACGACACACTATACCAATCACTGTGAGTAATAGATTATCATTCTAACATTTATTGTCTTTGCATTCACACTTTTACAATTCAATGACATGTTCACATTGTTCATTACATCAATTGGCACTCATGATTGATTTGTTGTTATGATGCACACTCGTACTTGACATGTAACACACATGTAACCAGCGTTCATTTGAAAGTGCATCTATTTACATCATGCTTGCACTGCATGATCATTACTTCACAATCTGATGCGGCCTGGACTGGTGAAACACCCTCACAACTAAATAGAGTATTTCACACACATTTAACAATAATTCATATAATAATACTTTGCGGAAATTACGTCAAATTTAAATTTTCAATATTCAAAAGCCTAAACATGATACTTCCCACTTTGTCACCTAATAATGAGCAAAGTGTGGGGTATCAAGGATCGAAGCAGATGAGGTTACAAATTATAAACATCAAGATTATCTAACCATGGATAAAACTAAGTTCATCCACGAGCATATGCCAAAAGTGAGTCCACTAATCCCGCACCCGAGCGATCCAAAAGCCATACCAAAAGGCGGGGAACTCTAAGCTAGCCCCAACCGAAATCAATGAGACGGACCGACCAGGCCCTTACCCTTGACAGTGCCTGAAAAAGGTTAACAACTAACGGGTCAACATAAAGTTGGTGAGTTACTAGATTAGATACAACACAAGGTATATAGATGTAATGATGATCAACATAATGATTCCAAATGGCATAAGTCAAGTGCACAAGATGAGTGATCGAATACCACATGCCCCTTCATAATTCGGGGTTTCCTAGCAAGTACGGGTGTGGTGATGCCTCTAGCATAGTACGAGGCTGTCCCTAGCAAGTACGGGACTGTCCCTAGCAAGTACGGGACTTCCGACAGTGCAAGTACGTTGGCATCCGGCATCAAAAGGGCCAGGAATAATCCATGGATATCCAGGTGAGTCCAAACGAAAGGTATAATCAACAAATGAGATCCAAGATGTCTCGAGTATACGAATATGTCATGCATTGATGAAATGGGTGAGTAAGCAACAATCGTATAATGTCATAGTATGAATCAACAACAATTGATCAATCACGAAGCAACAAGTACATCATATATGACTTTATGAAAATCTAATACTAGAACTCACAGTGATCGGCAATAAGATTTCGGCCTCCACAACACGCCCCAATTATAGGCCGATACAAGTAAGCCTTAAATCGAATCATTGTTTCTTCAAGTCGAACAAGTACTTTGAAACTTCACAAGTATTCCCAATTATGTATACATATGACCTATAATATCATATTAAAGTTGCATGAACATCCCAAACAAAACTATCAAATTATCAAGACCAACCGTCTTATATATTTGTCTATATCTAGCTGCGAAAAATAGGTTTTTAACCTGATAATAAATTGAGTTGTCTTAATATAGTTTAATTCAAGATAAAGTAGACTCTTTTATCTTTTATATCCAACTTGAATCATCCCAAACGGAACTATAACCAATTCTATATGAATTTATAAATTTGACATCACAGTTTTTGTCAACTGCAGGTCAGCAGCAATCCGATGCACTTTTGACCTGCTTAACGTCCAATTTAGCTTCATATGATTATTTTATATTAAAGTACACTCTCTTAGCTTTCCAACGACGTATGGCACGTCCAAAACGAAGCTTCGAGTGATTTTATATGAATTTTACAAGATAACATGTCCAAGTTGTCCCCAAAACTCGAAAATCTATAAGTTTTGTCTTATTTCTCAATTTGACACATATTAAGCATATCAATTCAACTCGTATCAATAACATATCTATACCAAAGAGTTTACAAATCATTTTGGTCATCCGCACACCAATATTAAGCCAAAATACATTCAAGACATTTCATCGAACGCTTGGCGTGCGGTTTGTGCCTAAAACGCCAAACTGAGTTCTTGCACGTGTTTTGCATTATCCAACATGTTAAAACACTTTAATAACATTAATAGACACTTTTTAAACCTTTTGGCACTATAACATCTCATTCCATGATTCCATGGAATTCATATGAACTCAAACCGAGTTCTTAGATGGCCAATACATAATTGAGTCTTCAAAACTCCAAATGAGTTCCTACTAACTTCCATTCAATTCCATGGAAACAATTAACACATTTGACCCATAATTTATCATATGGAATGTACAAGAGCACATACACCCATTTCCATCCACCATTGGAGCTCAAAAGGAGCTCCAACTTGGGTTTTCATTCCATAACACTAACTCACCTAAACATTTACATATTTATGACTCAAATGCTTCAATAAACCATAAACATAACTCTATACATGATTTTAGAGTCATTTACTAACTCAATCATAAAAACCCACTTAGGGTTATGTTCTTCCAACATGAAGAACACCATGAAAATGGAGACGAAGAGAGGATGAAGATGTAGAGGAGAGAATGGTATACCTCCAGTGAACTTCAAATACCAAGGATTAGTCTTCAATCTTCAACCTTTGATCAAACATAGAACCAAACCCTAGATTTTCTCCATTTTTCCATCTTCTCTCAAAAATAAGAAGTGTGTGTATGTGTGTGGTGTGATGGACGACCAAAAAAAAAGGGGAGGGGGAGTTATTTTGGCCTTTTGGCCAATTTGCCCCTCCTACAATACTCCATACACACATTACCCCCTAACCAATAATTCTTTCAATTTAATTTCCATAAAATACAAACTAATATTACAAAACTTGCATTTATTTAACAATTCAATACCCAAATTAGTATTTGGACATAATTATACTAAATATATTTAAACACCGCATTAATCGATTCTTATGTCATACTAATCATTATTTAAATGACAAAGTACATTACCTATTTTTGTCATTTCAGTACAACCCAATATTTTATTTATATTTAATCATTCAAGTCTCAATAATAGTGATCATTACTAACATTTGGTAATTAACTCATAATATTGTACTTAAGTTCACACTTATAATCGATTCACAAAGTTAATTACCTTTTTAAATTATTGGGGTGTTACAACTGGGGCTGACAGCAGGCCACTGTCGGGGACTGATCATTCCACTTGTTATCCTGGTCAGGTTCGGCACATCCCCGATCAACATTTGAACTGCCAACTCCATGCTTGCACTGCATGGTTTTTCACATACTACGAGGCTTGCACTGCCTGTACACACATACATTGGGGCTTACACTGCCCATGGTTACGCAATGCTTGTAAAGAAATATTTGTTGTTTGCATAATCCGTTATCTCACTAAGCAAATTAACTTACTGTTGACTCACAATGTTTTCAGGCAAAGGCAAAGGTGTAGCTGGACCATCTACTTAAGAAATTCATTTCACATCTCGGTTTTCTAGAAGCTACTTTGGTACATGGACAATATAACTTTGGGGCTGGGATTACATGACTTTTAAACAATTATGATGTTGTAATAGTTAGACTTTATCACTGTAGACATATACTCTTATTGCTTTAGTGTGGAACTGCTTAAATCTAATTTAAGTATTCAAATTAATTACCATATTAATCATTGGGTTGTTTGTTGATCTTGGTGATTCCATTTATACTATCAAAACAAGAGGGCGTCACAAATGCCGGCAACACATGGCGTATACTCTTTACGTACACAAAGTACGGAACCCGTGCCGTGGCCCCTTCGAGACAACGCTCGGCTTAAAGAAAACCAACCATCTGAGGCGAACATAACATCGGGGATTACCTACTGCCTATTAGGACCTAGGAGGGATCAGCTCCAGGTCATATAACACAGTAACATCGGAATACAGATGCGACCCGCAGGTCCATCAATATGATGCACAACAAAGAAACAGACATGCAACAAACAAGAATGTACATCAACATATACACAAGTTAGTAGAGTGTCAAATGAAATGAAACAACATGCCTCAGCAGGCAACAACAAACATAAAACACATGTAGACATGTGAAATCATAGGTACTCACAGTGGGTGCGATTAATAAACTTTAAGTTATCTTATTTCTCTTCAAGATTTCAACCGGATTCACAAAATACCCCACTGTGGGTTAAACAACATCATAAGGGAGCTGTAACATTTCCATAAGGAAAACATCTCATACACATGTTCATTAACAAATGAGCATCAAGTTTGTACAATTAAAGTCTTACAACATTCGGAACCGTCAACCAAAAGTCATGTTTAAATCTCATCATTTGAGGTCCCAATTAACGTTAATCTATGCACATTCTCATTGTGACATCTTTTGTTTCATAAACAATATCGGGGCTCCCCATGGCAAGGAACTCAATCTAACGAAGCCCTTATCTAACAACTCATAAAGTTGCTTCATCAACTCTTGCATTTCGGTAGGTGCAAGACGGTACGAAGAACAAGCTATTGGAGAAGCTCTAGGGATCAAGTCAACACAGAATTTCACTTGTCTTTCAGGTAACACAGCAGACAAGTCTTCCGGGAATTTTGGAACAACAGGCGCATCGGCCACAGTTTTTGCTTCAGTCTTGGCATCAATAGCATATGCCAAACAAGACTCACAGCCCTTAGCAACCAGCTTTCGGGCCCTAGCAATCATCAATAAACATTGATCCCCACTTCTCTTATCCCCGTATATACATGTCTCTCGCCCATCCGGCGTAGTTATCTTTATTATTCTTTTATTGTAACTACATGGATCTCATTCTCGATCAATCAGTTCATTCGAACTATTATATCAAAATCACCGAACTCTATTGGAATCAAGTCAAGATTGAAGACTACCTCTTCAATCACTAGAGTACAATCATGATACACATGATCAACTTTAACTAATGTGTCACTTAACTGTTTCAACATCAATCACAACGGACAACTTAGACCAAGGCATCAACATTTGTTGAGTAAAAACAGTAGATACAAATGATCGGTCGGCACCTAAATCAAACAGAATGCGTGCAGGCATAGAATTTACAGCAAACATACCCGAAACCACCTCCGGGTTTTCCTAAAATTCTTGATCGTAATATAAGACTTTCCTTGCTTTATAAGTATAATTCACCAGTGTCCAAAGTCCCTTTAAACTTTTATATTTGATCAATTACCATATCGTTAAGTATATTATCATCATGTAGTATTATATCCACCTTCCGATTGATTACATCTCACGTACATATCTAACTTATATCTTGCATTGTATATTCCAAATCTCATTCAAGATTAACACAAGTCGTGTATTCTCATACCCTCGTATGTTTTCCTAATAATTTCTTGATTTGTTTTCCTTATATAATACACACACACACACACACACACACACACACACACACACACCAATATGGAAACAGTCTTTTCAAATCCGATTGTAACATAATTCTCATAGCAGATCGTATCATGTTGTTCTTAACTACAATTTTTTTAAGTTAAAATAACAACACAATGTACCATACAACTTCTCTTAATAAAAGTTAATGATACATGTTTTATAACAACCATAACTAATTATCATCAATCCTTCAAACATATCATATATGATATTAATACAATTAATTCCAAGTTTTTAATCTATCATGGTCAGACACAAACTTTAATACCACTTCCATAATCATTCATAAATTTCAAGATATCTATAGCATCTTTTCCAATTCAAAGCTTCAAAATCCATCTTGGCTATTCATCTAATGTCTATTTATATACTCGAGTGTTCTCACTCACAAACATGATTATACCTATATTAGTAATAACATTTTATATTACTCAAGTTCATGTTAACTTCAGTATCATAAAACTTCAATGAAATATTACATATAAAAACTTTAAAGTACTCTTCTAATACCGTAACTTAAGGTTCAAAAGTTATAACAATAGTCTCAGAGATCTCATCTCATTTGTTGAACTTTTCATTCATAATTTCATCATGTAATGTCAGTACATGCTAATTTTTTGGTTGAAATCTGCAAGTTCTGTTAAAATGGCCCACTTTTCCACAATTATAACAAGCATCGGCCTTCCTTGGACATTTATCATCCTTATGCCCAAATTGGTTACAATGTCGACATCTTTTACATCTATTACGTTTATTTGTTCTTGATATCAAATAGGTTCCATTTTGTCCACATCCTCCAGAATTTGCGATCTTTCCGATAGCTCTTTCTTCATGATCAACATGAGGTACAATATCAGGCTCACCATATTGCCTACAAAACAACAACTTGAATTGTTCCCAACTAAATAAAGTAATCAACTTTGATCCCAATTCTTTTTCCCAACAGTTTCACCATTTCTTGGCTTGTCCAATCAATTGACCCTTAGCCAAATATACCTTGTACTCATCCTTACAATTCATCTCCGTAAAAATCTGTTCCATATTGTAATCCATAATTCTGATTTCTCAATTCTCAGAGATCTAGAAAATGTTGGTGGTTGCCAACCCTTGAATGATCTAATTACGTAGTTCATGTAATTCTCATCAATTCCGGTTTCATAATCAATCTTTTCCTTGCCATTGTCTTTACATTCTGCTTTATTTCTAAGGTTTATGTCATTCACAACATAATTTCTTTCATGTTCCCTCTTTTCTTTCTCTTGTCTTCCTTTCTTTTAGCTTTGGCCTCATCTCGAGCCCGAAATTGATCTTGAATCATTCGGTTTTGTTCTGTCATCATTGATAGCATCATTTCCCTTGTCTCTCGTGGTGTCATTCCTTCTCCAGACATATTCTGAAAATTAAAACATATGAATCATTTAGCGATCACATCACATATTTAAATACAACACCTGTTGTCTCGTATGAAGGTCAATTTCCTATAAGCACTAGATCATAACCTATCTTAGTTCAGATCATTACTTAAAATCACAACATATCATCACTTAATGTTTGAGACCAAGACCTCACAGACACTTGAATCTCAAACTACTACTCTGATACCATTCTATGTGACACCCTTGCCACAATAGCCATCATTACATCACCCAGGATTGATCATAACACACATTACATTAATGATCTGAAAATACTTAGTAAATTACAGGAAACTGAAAGTAAAATACAAATCAAACGCCCTACAGTGCTACAAGGTTCTACTCTAATATCTACAAACTCAATATTTATTACAAACATTCCCAAACCGTACAATGATGTCACCATAAATCGATTACCGATTTAGCGGTAGAGTTCCTACAATACTTCCAATAATGACCTAGCTAGAAGGTTCAGCAGCGGATTTAAACGTTCCTACAAAATATCAACAACTGAGGGGTAAACAAAGCTTAGTGAGTACAGAGATTTACACATTCTACATGTCTTTATGATGCCCCCCAAGAGTAACGCCGGTAACACATGTCGTATACTCTTTACGTACACAAAGTACGGAACCCGAGCCGCAGCCCCTTCGAGACAATGCTCGGCTTAAAGAAAACCAACCATCTAAGGCGAACATAACATCGGGGACGACCTACTGCCTATCAGGACCTAGGAGGGATCAGCTCCAGGTCATATAGCATAGTAATATCGGAATACAGATGCGACCCGCAGGTCCATCAATATGATGCACAACAAAGAAACGGACATGCAACAAACAAGAATGTGCATCAACATATACACAAGTTAGTAGAGTGCCAAACGAAATGAAACAACATGCCTCGGCAGGCAATAGCAAACATAAAACAAATGTAGACATGTTAAAAATCATAGGTACTCACAGTGGGTGCGATTAATAAACTTCAAGTTATCTTATTTCTTATCAGGATTTCAATCGGATTCACAAAGTACCCCACTGTGGGTTAAACAATACCACAAGAGACCTGCTACATTTCCATAAGGAAAACATATCAAACACGGGTTCATTAACAAATGAGCATCAAGTATGTACAATTAAAGTGTTACAACATTCAGAACCGTCATCCGAAACTCATGTTTAAATCTCATCATTTGAGGTGTTATTATTCCCAATAAACCCTTCATTATATACCTTAATATGATACCAAAGATGTCCCAAAAGTTTGATTACAAAACCAGAATTTCGGATCCTTTAAACCCCATCCGAATTTCGCATGCACAGTGGCCGACACGCCGAGTCGGTCCAGGCGACTCGCCGAGTCAAGGTCCGAATTTCGGATCCATCCGAAGTAATTTCGACCCATCCGAGTTCGGGTCCATCCGAGTTCGATTCCCATCCGAATTCGGGTCCCATTCGAGTTCGGATCTTGAACTTAGAAAATTTAAACGATTTGATCATATGTTCTTGGCGACTCGCTGAGTCGACTTTTAGAAATGCAGTTCACAACTTACGAGTTTTACACCAAAATTTCCATATTCGATTTCTAGCCACATGCAACTTAATCAAATGTTATATTAACATTATTGGGGTGTTTCTACATCTTTTTTCCAATCCATAACATGTTAATTTGTCCATTTTGAACCAAAAATAATGAATTTACTCAAGAACACAAAAACTCTTAAAACTTCAAATTGCTTACCTTTTTGGAGATTCAATGAACGATTCTTGTTTCTGAAGCTTCTATGATCTTCAATGGACGTTTTCCTACTAATATTACACACATGCAACCATAAATCCATCAGATTAGAAAAAGAATTTTGTGTCTTTGTAAGTTCTTTCAAGAACACACAATTAAAATAACTTTTCTTACCTTGATTCTAACTTGAATCTTGTTACATCAATTCTTATTCCACGATTTTCCTTCAACAATTTCGTTTCCAGCAGATAATTTTGAAAGAAAGTGTGTGTGTGTGTGTGTGTTTTTTTTTTTTTTGTGAGAAGCTTGAATGAACCAAATGAAGGACTAATTGACCTTTTATTTCTTCAAATTCAGATATTGGCATAATTGGCCCCTCCACTTATCTGATTTCTTTAAATGAGGTTTCATTCTTGATTTTTATTATCACCAACATTTATAATTTGTTATTCCTACTTAATAAATTGAAATTCTAAAATTTCTTAATTTCTTAAAATAGCAACCAACTTTAATTTCTCCAAATACAATATTTCTGAATAAATAACTTTTATAAAATAATCTGACCTGATTACATAAATTTCAAATTCAAACTAATAAACTTCAATTACAACATTTTAAATCCGAGGATGTTACATGATATAAGTTTAAAATTGATTATATCAGATTTGGATGGATATAGTTTAAGTATTAGTTGTTATTTTTGAAAATTAGAAATACCACATGTCAATTTATGATGACGACACGTGGCTGCACGAGAATTGAATATATTTACTCTTTTAATAGTATTTATAGATTTTGTCACGTGTTGTAATCTGTAATTGTCGTGTGACATCACCTCCTATCACTGTTTTAAACTACTTAAATTATTTAAAAAATTAAAACATTTATCTTTTTAATTATCTCATTTCTTAAAAGTACTCCTTTTTAACACATACAAAAAACCCACCGGTCTTCTAAACCTTAAGTCAAAAAAAGAAACCATTGGAATTGATCTCTAGCGTGTACATACACACATTGTATCTCTATAATTACACACTTGAGAGCAACTTATTGTCCTTAATTGTTTACATTAATACAAAAAAAATCATGTTAAAATGTTAAATGGTAATCTAATTTATTAAAAGTTTTTTTGTTTGATAATTAAAAAATATACTAATACTAGCCGAAGAAAATCAAACCATCTAAATAGAATAGGTAAGTTTTTGAATTCATTCTATCTAGATTTTTTTATGAAAGATTTAACTAGGAACGAAATTAAGTTCTAAAACAGATTATTTTACTACAAAATGGTATGAATTCATTGAAGTGAATAATTAAAAAATGATGTTTTAATTTTTTTAAATGATTTTAATAATTATTAATTAGATATTTGAACATATATAAAAGTTTAAAGGTTTAGAAAAATATGGACGTGATAAGAAAATTTATAAGAATATATTTGTAATAATAAAGTTTTATAAAGACGTGCATGAAACTGTCTTAGATTAGTCACTTGAAAGTGAAAGGGGGGAGATTTTGTTGTTTTATTGCTACATACTTTGACTATATACATAGAATCTTGCTAGTATGTTTAGGTGGAGTAAGTAAGTCTGGTGGTAAAGGAGTAGTTTAGGAGTAGGAGTAGGATAGTTTGCCGTTCAAAAAAAAAATCTAATAATAATTATTGTTTAACTAATTACTATCTAATAATAATTAAACTACTTATTATTATCCAATAATATTAATTATGACTCATACTAATTTTTATATCTTATAATATCATACGATTAACTTCCTACGCTATTCAGTCTGACCAATTAACCATCTAATAATTAATTTGTTTGTTAGATGTGTGTATGTGTGATTCTTAGGTGCCGTTTGGATCGGTGGAATTTGACATAACAATATTAGAAAATGATAGGATTTTGATATGATAAGATTTGAAAATGATAGAACTAAAAAATGAAATGATTATAAGAAGCTTAGTTTAAGGGATTATATAATAATTGGGGTTGAGGGAAGATGATGAAAATAGGAGGTTGGGGGAATACCAAATACTAAGGTGGTGTTTGGATTGAATGAATTTAAAATGATAGATTTTAAAATGAGAGGATTTTGAAATGTTTAGGGGCATGGATGGATTATGAAAGGTGGAGAAGTGGGGAATTTAAAATCCTAAATGAGCTAAATCCTTTCTTTTAATATTGTATCCAAACATGATAATGAATGATTTCTAAATCCAAATCCTAAATGGGTTGTTTAAATCCTTCAAACCAAACACCACCTAAATGAAATTAGATTCATTCCTTTCTTTTCAATCAAACATGATATGTAAGGATTTTGAAATCCAAATGCTAAGTGAGGTGTTCAAATCATTCAAACCAAACGCACCCTTAGTGTCTTACGACGCTAGACATGAAATTAACACATTGCTATCTATACATATTTAACCTTTCAAATAGCACATATATATTAACTACCGAAAAGAATGATCTGTTACGAAGCTTTAAAATCTATTCAACATAGAAATTTTAAGTCAAGTAGCATATGCTTACACTGTTGTGCAAAATGCCTGAAGGTTGAAGCCTCCTAAACCTCTGACCGACCTCTTCTACATGTTTGTGTGTCGATGGCCAGGAGGCTATGTGTCAAGGCCTACACTGGCACGTGAACGTAAAAATCAGAAACAAAAACTTATTCTATTCTTGATTAGCTTGAATTCATCAATATTATTTCATCTAGATCATTAAGCGACAATTAAAATCAATAGCTATATGAACTCTTTTAACATCCTAACACTATTTTTTATACAAATTCAAGATTTGATTGACTAGTTACCTCTTTAACTATGATTCAAGAGTGATGATGATGATGATGATTTATGAACCTTCATGGCCATGGAAAACCCACACAGTCACCAACTTTGTTTCATTGGCAAAAAGGAATAAAATGTAGCTTAAAAAGCAATATACACATTTTGAAAGTGGTGCTTGAATTTTAACCCAAAACCCAATTAAATCATCTATTTTTCACATACTAACTTTTTATATTTCAACTACAATTTATCCAATTTGATATTAATAAAATATTTAGCCAACAAAAATATTCTATACAATTATTTAGATTTTAGAGATGTTACAAAATTTTAGGTTTCCTAAGTATAAAAATTGCATCAGTAGTCCATTTTTTAAAATTTTGTTAGATTTTTAGCCTCTACTTACCTTTGATGTAGTTAACTTTTTAAAATTTTGATTTTACCCTTTAAATTAATTTCGTATTTGGTTCCTCATTTGATTGTTTGTAATTTTATTATTACTTAATTAATATTTAGATTTTTAATTAATTGCTACCAAATTTCAATTACAAAATTTTTATATAATTTTATTAATAAGTTACAATATTATTATTATATATTAACTTAAATACATATTTAATTATTTACTCATTTTCATGAAGATATTTATTTTTTTAATTAGTTTTCATAAAAGAATTGTGTTTTTTGATATGGTATTTATTCTCAATCAGTCATTTGTTGCTCTCATTGGCTAGCTACGATAATGGTGACTGTCGATATCTTATAATCTAACCATAACGATAAGACCTTTTGATGAAAAACATCTGACGTGTGAAGAGAAAGAGACACAAGACTAATAATGAAAAGGAAGGAAAAGAATTACAACAATTTTGAATACATTTTTCGTTTCTAAACTATATTTTTTATGAAACAAAAATTAACAATATTTTCAATATCACAGAAAATTTTGAAAAACATAAAAAAATTTCGATACTAATCCTTAAAAGGCTAAAAGTATACAAGGGTACACACTGTACAACTACAAAACGTTCAGGGCTTAGTTGTATATTTTGAAACTGAGGGGTAGAATATGAAATATTCTATTAGATTTCAAATGATAAAATCGGTAGAAACTATAAAGAGATTGGACTATTCTGCTACGTTTTGTCACCGGTGGGTCTCTGGTCTGCAAAAAGATCGCACTAATTTTTATTTTATTATAAATTTGCACGTTCCTGACAAATTATTATGCCAATAAATGAAGTTTTCAATTATTAGGGTTTATTACGTCAAATGACCAAAAATGGTAACAACTTTTGACATTTTTATTATTAATAGTAATATTAATTATTTTTTATCATTAATAGTAACAACTTTTTATTTTTCTATCAATAATAGTAATGGGTGACCTGCAAACCTGTATAGCAGGTCACCAACTTTTCATTTATCAATAATAGTAACATTTTTTCAGATTTTTATCAATAATAGTAATATATCAAATTAAAAACATAATTTTTTTATTTTATTTAGTTTTCTAATATTTCATAAACACCAAAATAAACTAAATTTTTATTCCGAATATTTACAGATAGATAATATTCGATTATTTATTCACAACTATATATAATATTAATGAAAAAAATACTATGTATCATTTCAATTTTCACTTATTCCAACAAAAAAACTACGAAACATCATTTTTTAGTTTTTCCGAATAAAATAATATAAATCGTTCCATTTTTTAGTTTTTTCCAACATAAATGGATCATAATTTTTTATTTAAAAAACAAAAAATCAAAATGGGTCTCAATATTTTTCATTCATAAAACTATAAACCATAATGAGGAATTGTTTTTCCATTCATAGAAAACTAAAAAATGAATTGGTCACAATACTTTTTCATTCGTAGAACTTTTCATTTGGAATTAAAAAATTACAATTGAACGGTTTTTAGTAAATTCCGAACGAAATTGATTACAAATCAATCAACTTTTAGCTTTCCCGAATGAAAAACTACTACCCAATCATGTTTTTAAGTTTTTTTTTACAAAAAACTATAAATCATTTTGAGTTTTCGTACAAAATAATTGCAACTCATTTATTTTTGTGTTTTTAACAACGAAAAAAACATTTGCTAAACCAATTTCCATAATTTAGCACCTTATAACACAATCAACTCATTTAAATTAGTGGTTTCTTACCTTCCCAAGTTAAAGAACTCCACAAGGCAAGATAAAGATGAACCTCCAGAGCTCAGTTCGATCAGTTACGACTTTTTTTTCCTTCCGTTTGCTCTTACAAACACACACAACACTTCTCAATTGTTTTTGGAATGAATGAAAATGAAGCAAAGAGTTAAACGTGTTATACATATAAACATATCGTTTATTATACGGGTTCGACACCAATACCTGATCTGTTATCAATATTTCATAATTAATATCAATATTTTCATTTAATTCTGTGGTCTCATAGTTATTAATAATCCGCTAGAATTATAACCCGGTGACATATATACTCGACCCCGACACATGTTCATTTCACTAATCTCCATACCATGGCCCCAAGCAATATTAATAATTTAATCAACCAATAAATTAAATCCACGAAATATTTCTCAAAGACGGGGTGTTACAATTTTTAACTACACAAAAAATTATGAATAATTGTGGTTTATAGTTTTTCTGCTTGAAAAATATTGCAACCAATTTTTATTTTTAGTTTTTTATATAAAAAACCTACAGCCCATTTAGATCGAAAAAACCAAAATAGTTCATATTATTTTGTTGGAAAAAACTAAAATAGAATGATTTATAGTTTTTTCGTTTGGAAAAATTGAAATTGAAATGATTCGTAGTATTTTTTCGTTCATATTATATATAATTGTGAGTAAATAATAAGATATTATCTAATCGTAAATAAATATTCAAAATAAGTATTCGGAATAAAATTTTGGTTTATTTTGGTGTTTATGAAATATTAGAAAACTTAATAAAATAAAAAAAATTATGTTTTTAATTTGATATATTACTATTATTGATAAAAATCTGAAAAGATGTTACTATTATTGATAAATGAAAAGTTGATGACCTGCTAAACAGGTTTGCAGGTCACCCATTACTATTATTGATAGAAAAATAAAAAGTTGTTACTATTAATGATAAAAAATAAATAATGTTACTATTAATGATAAAAATGTCAAAAGTTCTTACTATTTATCATTATTATTAATGATAATAATGTTACTATTTCTGTATTTTCGTTCTTACATATTATCTATATTCATAAAAATTCTCAATTTAATTTTTATTTTTTGTTTAGTAAAATTTTAAACACTAGAACCCGATTTTTCAATTTTAAAACCCCTGTTCACAAATTATAATCGGGTCTAATGCCCAAATTTCACTAAATCAAAAAAAAAAAAAAAAAGTAAATTACAAATTTCGTCCCTATGGCTATAGGGAAATTACGGATTAGATCATTCTATAGAAGAAATTACAAATTCGATGTCTGTGATTAACATTTTGTTATGGATTTGGTCCTTTGACCGGTCATTTTTTTTAAAATGACCATTCTACCCTTGAGATTATTATTAATATAGGTAATTAACTCTATTTTAATTAATAACTAAATATTTTTATAATTTAATAAATAAATAAAAATATTGTGCAGATTACAAATTATTAAAATAGGTAATGAAATTTCTTTTTAATGAAAATAAATAAAAAATAAAAAAACTCAATAGTAGTTCAAGAAATGACTGGGTTGCTTTATCCTCTTCATCAATTCTATTATCTTCCTTATCTCATTCACATGAACGACATTAGGCTCCATCGATTAAAAGCTCCATCGATAGTCAACAAGAAGTAGTTCTAGAAATGGTTCTGCTTGGCTGTGACATTCTTCATAAGCATACATCGATTTAAGAAGACCGTCAACGAAGAAATCATCGTCGGAAAGACCGTTGATGGGCCAAAAAGCATCGGAAAAGGACTGTGGGGGCCTTGGGTGGTGGTGTTTAACACCAAGAAAGCTACTTTTCTAGGCCCCTTCAACATAGTCCACGAGTTTATGGTTGAACCTGAACGTAAAAACGTTGAATTAGGAGGCATAGAAAGAAAGGGAAAAAGAGTCAACATTAGAAAGAAGGAATTACCGGCGAATAACACGATGGTGGCGGCGGTGCCGCGGTGGTGAGAGTATGGTGGCAGGTTCTTCGTCGAGGCGGATCCCGTTTTCCTGAGATGATGCGCCGTAGAAGGGGTAGTCAGTTGGGGTTTTGGAGCTCAAAACGCAATAGCTCTAACTTTTGGAGAGGATTCGAGGATGCTGTCGGCGGCAGGGTGGCTGACCAGAGGGTGGCTGCTGCCTGCCGGTGAACGAATGGAATGTGTGAGAGAGAAGGAATAAAGCAGAGATTTGGATTGGGAAAGGATATGCACAAATCTTTTTTATTTATTTATTAAATTATAAAAATATTTAGTTTTTAATTAAAATAGAGTTAATTACCTATATTAATAATAATCTCAAGGGTAGAATGGTCATTTTAAAAAAAATGACCGGTCAAATGACCAAATCCATAACAAAATGTTAACCACAGACATCGAATTTGTAATTCTTCTATAGAAGAACCTTATCCGTAATTTTCCTATAACCACAGGGACGAAATTTGTAATTTACCCAAAAAAATAATAACTTGAGGTTTTTTTATGAAAAAAAAAATAACATGAATGAACGGAAATGTAAAAAACGTGAAAACATGTTTTTTTTCATAATAAACCCTTATTCTACTATTAGCCTAAAGTTTTAATTAAAGGGTCAATTAATAGTAATAATAATAACTTTTTAATTTTATTTATCATTTATAGCAAAATAATTTATTTTTTATACTGATAACATCAATTTTTCTATTTTTCATATGAATAACATCCATTTTGTATTTTGTATTCTTAATAACATTAGCTTTTGTATTCTTTTTATCATTTATAGCAACATCTTTATTAAGTTTTGCTATAAATGATTAGAAATATAAAAGTTGATGCTATTAATAATAAAAAGTAAATAATGTTGTTATAAATGCTAAAAATACATAAAGTTGTATCTATTTTAACAATTAACCCTTCATTAAATTTTCATGATACTTTATTAAATTGATTAACTAATATTTATAATAAGTTATGTTATCTTATTTATGAATACTAGTTTATTACCCGCGTATTACGCAGATGTTTTTAATATATATAAAACATAATAAATTAAATGGTAAAGAGTTAAATATTATATTTTTAAACAAGGGTATAAGAATAATATTATTATTTATTATAAACTATTAATTTTATATATTTCTAATTATATATGTATTTTCTTCTATTTTTTTTAACTTTTATTATACTATATTATAATTAATAAGTTAGCAGAGTATTAAATTTTGTTTGATTTGATTTGATTTGAAATTATAAGTAGATTATGTTAGATTTGGATGGATATAATTTAAATTTCTTTATTATTTTTAAAACCTATAAATTCCACGTGTCGATTCATGGTGATGACACGTGGCTTCACAAGAAATGATTATAGTTACTCATTTATTAGTATATATAGATAAAGCAGGTCACAACATTCCAAAACTTAAAAACTGATATGAAAAACCAACGATTAGTTTCGTTAATCGAACCGATTTTCTTATGATTTTCAATTTGAAAAAATGTCGTTTTGATTTTGATTGCGGTTTACAATACTGAAAAAGAAAATGAACTTTCGAGTTTGTACACATTTATGTAGTGAACTTTTTTTTCAACAAAAAATTTTAAAAAAAAAATGCCATTGATAATTTTTTAATTCAGGTAAAATTGTTAAATATTAGTAATAACAAAAAGATTGGTCACAACAAAAATATTATATTTTGTAACACCCCTCTCGATTCACAGAAATGTCATGTAACATCCACGGATTTAATTTGATGTATTTTGGTTAATTAAGTGGAAAACTTATATATATTTAAGTTGAATTTGGGCGATTATTATGTATTTGGATATTTAGCAAGTTTGTTGCTATTTTTAAGAAAATTGAACTCAGAATCAATTTTGTGGAGTATTATGAATTTAAAAGTTATTTATGATAAATCTAAGATTAAATCAGTATTTTATGGAACCGGTTAAGTCGAGTGATGAAATGTGCAAAATGACGAAAGTAGTATATAAAGGGCAATAGGCTTCATTTTTCTAGTTTACACTCTCTCACTACTTCATCTCTCTAGAAATTTTCTCTCTACATCTCTCTAAGATATATCACAAACCGACCGTCAGATTTTCGAGAATTATACGTCATCGGAAAGGTATCGAGGAGTACAACAGCAATCTACAAACAGATTTCAGATTTCGTGCGAATTTAGGTAAGAATCGACCTTTCTAAGATTATGGTTTCGGTTTTGTAGAAACTAAAATTTCGAATCTATCATTTTATGCAAATTTAAGCTTGTTTTGCTCGAAACATTGCTGGAATGTGATAATATATGCATAGTAGAATCGAATCCAGGTATTATACATGATATATTAGTGATTTTAGCCTTAGAAATGAAGGATTTAAGTTGAAATGATGAACAGACTCGAATATGTCAAGAACAGAGTCGAAATACAAGAACAAACTCGAGTTTGGTGCTAGATTCGAGTGTGTACCGTTAGATTCTAAGGGGAGGGCTTCGAATCTAGGCCTAGACTCGAAGTGGGGTTCGAATCTAACCCTAGATTCGAAGGTATGTTCGAATCTGACATAAGGGGTTCGAATCTGATGCTTGATTTCGAATCTAACCTATTTAATTCGAGTTTAATGCCTAAAATTTAGAATACTACTCCCTAGACTCGTGTAATTTGAATGAAACTCATACACAACATATAAAATGATATGAAAATATGCAAAGGACAAGATATAGACTTGAAATGGGTTTCAACTTTAGTTATAGTTCGAATTTAGATATGTACCCGAAACGGGGGAAAATATCGCTAAATATACGAAACTTGATTTTATAGATTTAAACGGTTAATGACTCGAGGAATTGTTGTAATTGATATAACAGGTCCCTTGTGGTGTTGTTTAACCCACAGTGGGGTACTTGGTGGATCCGGTTGAAAGCCCGAAGAGAAATAATATCGGTTAAAAGATAAATTACGCACCCACTGTGAGTATAGTAGATTTCGCATGTTTATATTTGTTTTATGTAAGCTTTGCCTGCTGAGACCTGTTGTTTCATTGATTGTTTGGAATTCTACTAACTTGCGTAGATTTAGATGCACATTCTTACTTGTTGCATGTCCTTTCGGTTGTTGTGCATCTAGTGATAGACCGGTGGGTCGCATCGATTACTCTGATGTTACTGCGCTATATGACGTTGGAGCTGATCCCTCCAGGTCCGGTAGGCAGTATGTCATCCCCGATCGTACGTTGTCTCAGATGGTATGTTTAATGCCGAGCTTTGGGCTCGAAGGGGCTGCGGCTCTGGTCCGTACTTTGTGTACGAAGAGGGTATCCGATGTTGGTCATCTGTGTTACCCTTGGGCTTCATAAAAATTTATAAAATGCGTAATCTGTGTATTCACTAAGCATTCGCTTATCCCTTAGTTGTTGATGTTTTTACAGGAAAAGGAAAGTTTGCAGCCGGACCGTCTAGCTAGGTCATTTGATCAAGTGATTGAATGTTATCTACTGATCAGAGTGGTAATTGAATAATGAGATTGTTTTTATATTATGTATTTGGGATGATTGTAATGTTACAGAGTATGTAGATTTAGAATTGGAACCATGTAGCACCGTAGGGTGTTTGAATCAGTTGTAATATTTATTTATGTATTTTATTGCTTCCGCATTCAAATTAAGCTTTCAGATCATTATGTTATTACATGTTTATGATTAATCCTGGGAGTATTGTAAATGGTGGTTGTTGTGGCAAGGGTGTCACATGAGATGGTATCAGAGCAGTAGTTTGAGATTCAAGTGTCCGTGAGGTCTTGATCTCAAACATTAGGTAATGATATGTAGTGGTTTAAGTAATGATCTGAACTAAGATAGGTTATGATCTAGTAATTATAAGAGATTGACTATCAATACGGGACAAATGGGTGGTGTCTTTAAACAATTGACATGTTACTAAACAAGTTATATGTTTATATTTTTCAGAACATGTCTGGAGGAATGACACCCGAAGAAGCCAGAGAGATGATGCTAGCCATGATGGCTGAGCAGAACAAAATGATACAAGATCAGTTTCGGGCTCGAGATGAGGCCGATGCTAAGAGAAGAGAGGATAAGAGAAAGAACAAGGAGAAGGAAGGGGGTAACAACGAGGAACGAGATGACAACACTGGGTCGTCTAACAAGCCCAAAGGTTGTCGTTTCAAGGACTTCAAAGGAAATGGGGCAGTGCAGTTTAATGGACTAGGAGATGCTGTTGCCGCACTTGAATGGATAACAGCAACTGAACGAACATTCCGAATCAGCGATTGTGCTGAGAAGGATATGGTTCGTTACGCAACTGCTATGTTCACGAATGATGCAATCATGTGGTGGAATGCAATGGTGAATGCGTTGACATTGGAGAAAGTTTCTGTTATGACTTGGGCTGAGTTCAAGGACCTATTCACTCAGCAGTACTGTCCGGTTGATGAGCGCCGGAGGTTGGAAGCGAAGTTTATGGCGCTGGTACAGGGGACTAAGACAGTGTCCCAATATGCGGTGGAATTCACGAGGCTGAGTCTGTTCGCGCCTCATCAAGTTGATACTGAAGAGAGGAAAGTGACCAGGTTCGAGGCTGGTCTTGACATTGAGATTAGGAGGGTTATGAGCAACATCCGCTACCCTACATTTGCTGGCTTACTTGAGGCTGCCAGAAATGTAGAACAGATCTTGATTATGTCGGGCTACTCGATCGGGTCTGCTGCTGCTTCCACCAATCCAACACAGCCGTCACCGCCGAAGCGCCAAAGGGAGGGAGGATACTCGGGATCTTCCCGGTCTTCACAATACTCATCACAGCAGTCTTTTCGCCGACCATCTGGTTCTTCTGATCGTGGTCGTGCTCGTGCATATTCTATCAACACCGAGCCACAATACTGCAACAAATGTCACCTGGAACATTTTGGCAAGTGCCCTAACGGACGTGCTTGCTTTTGCTGTGGAGAACTGGGACATTTTCAGAATGATTGCCCAAGGAAGGGTGATGCTTGCTATAAGTGTGGGGTGTGGGGTCACTATAGCAGGAACTGCAGAAAGAATGCTCCAACAGCTGCTGCACCATCATCAACACGATCGTCTGGAGGTTCGAGTGGTGGTTCAGTTAACCGCCGGGGTCAGTCACAGAGGGCACCTGCTCGTGCTTTTCAGATAACTGCAGAGGAGGCAAGGGAAAATCCGGAGGTCGTCACGGGTACGTTCATAGTTAATTCTATGCCTGCACGAGTTTTATTTGATTCGGGTGCCAATAGGTCGTTTGTTTCTACTGTGTTTGCACAAAGACTTGCTATGCCACTGTCTAAGTTGTCTGCTATACTTGATATTGAAACTGCTAGCAATACTTTAGTTAAGGTAGATCATGTATACCGAAATTTCACGTTAGTAATTGAAGATGTAGTCTTCAATTTAGATCTGATTCCGATAGAGTTCAGCGAGTTTGATGTGATAGTCGGAATGGACTGGTTGATCAAGAATGAAGCCCATATAGTGTGTAAGAGCCGAATGATAAAGATAACTACCCCGGAGGGGCGTGAGATATGTATATATGGGGATAGGAGAAGCGGGGATCTGTGTTTGCTGACTATTGCAAAAGCTCGAAAGCTTGTTGCAAAGGGATGTGATGCATACTTAGCATATGCGATTGATGCTAAGGCAGAGAAGAGAACTTTGGCCGATGTGCCGGTGGTTTCACAATTCCCGGATGTGTTTCCGGAAGACTTGTCTGGCGTGCCGCCTGAGAGACAAGTTGAGTTTCGAATTGATCTGATCCCCGGAGCTGCACCGGTAGCTCGTTCTCCTTATCGTCTTGCCCCAACCGAGATGAAGGAAATGATGACACAACTGCAAGAATTGTTGGATAAGGGCTTCATTCGGCCGAGTTCATCGCCATGGGGAGCTCCGGTACTGTTTGTAAAGAAGAAGGATGGCACGATGAGGATGTGCATAGATTATCGGGAACTGAATAAGTTGACGATTAAAAACAAGTATCCTCTGCCGAGGATAGACGACTTGTTTGATCAGTTACATGGCGCTAGTGTATTTTCTAAGATTGATCTGAGATCGGGATATCATCAATTGAAGGTTCGAGAGGAAGATGTGCCAAAGACAGCATTCAGAACTCGGTATGGACATTATGAGTTTCTGGTAATGCCTTTTGGATTAACTAACGCCCCAGCTGTCTTTATGGACTTGATGAATAGGGTTTGTAGACCGATGTTGGATAAGTCGGTGATAGTGTTTATCGATGATATTCTAGTATACTCTAGGTCTGAGGCTGAGCATGCTGAGCATCTCAGGGAGCTGCTAGAGTTGTTAAGGAAAGAAAAGTTGTACGCCAAGTTCTCAAAATGTGAGTTTTGGCTGCAACAGATACAGTTTCTAGGGCATGTGATTTCGGGGGCTGGGATTTCTGTGGATCCAGCTAAAGTTGAAGCGATAAAGAATTGGGAGCCACCTCAAACAGCTACCGAAGTTAGAAGTTTTCTGGGGTTGGCAGGATATTATCGGAGGTTCATAAAGGATTTTTCTAAGATTGCAGTTCCTCTGACTGCATTAACAAAGAAAAATGCACCGTTTGTGTGGGAAACTGTGCAGCAGGATGCCTTTGAGGTTCTGAAAAAGGCGTTAAGTGAGGCGCCGATACTTGCTTTACCTGAAGGCAATGATGACTACGTGGTGTATACCGATGCTTCGAGGTTAGGGTTAGGCGCTGTATTGATGCAGCGTGGGAAGGTTATAGCGTATGCTTCAAGACAGTTGAAGCAGCATGAGAAGAATTATTCGACTCATGATCTGGAGTTGACCGCAGTAACATTTGCTTTGAAGTTATGGAGGCACTACCTGTACGGTACTAAGTGTCAACTTTACACGGACCATAAGAGCTTGAAGTATATCTTTAGCCAGAAGGAACTTAATATGAGACAACGTAGGTCTATGGAGCTTATTAAAGACTACGATTGTGAGATACTTTATCATCCCGGGAAGGCTAATGTAGTAGCCGATGCCTTGAGCCGGAAAGCTTATGCTAAGGATTTCTGTTATATGATGACGTCCACTATACTAAGTTCCACGATCATTAACGATGTCAAAGCTGCCCAACTAGAAGCTTTGAAAGAAGAAAATGTCGGTGCTGAGGATATTAGAGTACAGATAAAGAATATGGAAACTAGCGAGTCTGGATTAAAAGGTGTATACGGAAGAATTTGGGTGCCGAAATATGGTGGTATGAGAAATGTGATCGTTGAGGAGGCACATCAATCTAAGTTTTCTGTACATCCCGGGAGCACAAAGATGTACAACGACTTAAAGGCAGACTTTTGGTGGCCGGGATTGAAGAGGGACATAGGACAATATGTAGAAAGATGCCGAACTTGTCGGTTGGTAAAGGCCGAGCATCAGCAACCTTATGGCAGTCTGCAACCGCTTCCCATTCCGGAATGGAAGTGGGAGCACATTACTATGGATTTTGTTACAAAACTGCCGAAGACTAGGCGTCAACATGATGCAGTTTGGGTGATAGTCGATAGATTAACTAAGTCCGCACATTTTATACCGATAAGAGAAAGTTACTCCTTAGAAAAGTTGGCTAAAATTTATATGGACGAGATTGTTTCTAGGCATGGAGTGCCTAAGTCCATAGTATCGGACCGGGACAGCCGGTTTACTTCAAATTTTTGGTCGGCTTTGCAAGAAGGGTTAGGGACAAGGATAGCAATGAGTACAGCTTACTGCCCGCAAACTGATGGTCAGAGTGAGCGGACCATCTTAACGCTTGAAGACATGATGAGATCGTGTGTGTTAGATCTCGGTGGCAATTGGGACGATCATCTGCCACTCATAGAGTTTTCGTATAACAACAGTTACCACGCTACAATCAAGAAAGCTCCGTTCGAGGCTTTGTATGGAAGGAAATGTAGGACTCCTACATGTTGGAGAGAAACGGGTGAAACACCAATAGCTGGGCCGGCTTTGCTTCAAGAAACAAACGAGAAGATACAGTTGATTAGGCAGAACATGAAAGCGGCCCAGGATCGTCAGAAAAGTTACTATGATCGGAGGCACAAGCCGATCAATTTTGAAGTGAATGACTGGGTCTACTTGAAAGTATCACCCATGAGGGGTGTTACTCGTTTTGTTAAAAGGGGAAAGTTGGCTCCGAGATTCGTCGGACCATTTAAGATAACCGAAAAAGTGGGGAATCAGTCATATCGTTTGGAATTGCCTGAAGAGATGTCGGGCATACATCCGGTGTTTCACGTTGGAAATCTTCGAAAGTCATTTACTTCTAGTAACGAGGATTGGGACGACCATACTGAACTGCAAGTTGATGAAAGGCTCCGGTATGTTGAAGTGCCGGAGTGTGTGTTAGATACTAAGATGAAGAAATTGAGAAGCAAGGAGATAAAAATGGTGCTTGTACGTTGGAAGCATCATAAAGGAGCAAATCATACATGGGAAACTAAGTCAGAAATGTTAAGAAAGTATCCGAAACTGTTTGAGTCCGAGTAACTTCGAGGACGAAGTTGAGCGTGGTGGAGCCCATGCTGTAACATCCACAGATTTAATTTGATGTATTTTGGTTAATTAAGTGGAAAACTTATA